>JASVER010000028.1:5370799-5468796 GCA_030449065.1 Oceanodroma leucorhoa
TAACACCCCTCCGTACTTGCTGAGAAGATTTAGTCCTTAAAGTTCACGAGTCTCCAGTTCATACATTTCAGTGGGCTTTTTCTGACTTGTTAGTTGGGGTTTTGAAGTCTCCACCAGATTTATCCTAATTGTTCCCAAATGCAGAAATATAGCTGCTTTCCTAAAATACTTAAATATAGATATATTCTTAAATTTAAAACACTTAAAATATACGTATTCTTTGGCATGAGCCTAGTCCGGTGGGCTATGTAATTCCCTTGGGAGTTCAATGAGCACTTCATCGGGCTGTGAAGGTGCAGAGGGCAGAGTGCGCCGYGTACGCGGGCAGGAACGCAGCAACTCCACGCGGCGGTTAATAAAGGTTTTATGGTGTAATGTCTCTTCTGTTGAAGCTGCCTTGGCCAGAGGACAATATATTTGTATCTTAATATATGGTTGCACTCAAGCTTCAATGACTTAGATGTATTTCAAATGTGAGTTCGTTAGCCCCTTTGCGTACAGTGAAAGATACAGCAGTTGTATTTATTTCTCAGGTGTTGCTTTTGAAGAGTAAGGCAGGAGGGCACAGACAGGCTGGGGCACTGGTTGTGGGTTGGCATAATCATACATCAAATACTACTGAAATACTACTTTTCAGAAGAAGTGACCTACTTTCAAGTAGCTATGCCTTTTGTTGGGATGTTTTTTTTTTTTTTTTGTGGAAAAAAGAAACATCTGGTTGTGATGTAAGTCTTTCCTTAAAAAAAAAGTACATTTGGGGTAGGATATGGCTCCGCCACAGTCAACAAACACAGAACAAGTCTATGTATTTTTGGGCTGAAGGACTGATGAGGAGGCAGGGAGCTCAGGTGGACATTCTCCATTTATACGATACTCAGGTGCTCCATTTTCTTAATGTGTTTTCTCTTTTCTCTGCCTGTTATAAGAAATAGCCTGCAATTTGTGTCCTATGAGTGCTCTCCATTGAGTCAAGCATGATCTGGTCTTCTATTTATAATTTCTAGTGAAGTGAACATACGTGAATATATATGGCTAAATCGTTTTGCATTGCTAAATTTGACAGTAGGTATCATTCTCAAATTGTTTTTTACTTGGTGTGATGAGACCTTTCTTCTCTCTCTTTACCTCCCAGGCACACCAGAGTTATTAACCATGGGTAAATGGTATCACCACCRTGTGATTTCTTTAAAAATCATCCAGCCAAGGAGGTCACTCTTCTTATGGCAATAAGAGACAAGTACRCCCCCTGATTTTCTTCTCATAAGCCTAATTTAACTGCTTGAGGGGAGGCAGGGGYGGATTTAAAAACAACTGTTTTAACTAGCTTGTGGCATTAAATTGATTGCATTTTAAGCTTTTTTCTTTTCTGGGGAGCTTCATTTGTAATGAGATAAATTTTACATTGACCATATAAATATACCTTGCATTTGTTTAAGCTTTCTATTTCTCATGTGTTTCGTCATTTTTCATGTAAATAAACTCTGGATCAGATCAGCTACCAAAACGAGGCATAACTGTGCTGACATCAAAATAARTGTGCTCATTTGTACCAGCTGAACATGTATCCCTGTGTGGTCAAAACCTACATGTGATTTATTTTTAAGTAGAGGACAGGATGGCTTCTTGGTCAGATACAGGATTCATTGTCAAGAAATACAAGTTTTGTTTTTGGCCTGGTCCTGAGTTGTTGTTTAACCTGGAGCAAGCACATAATTCCCTTACGCTTTGTCTATAAATTGAGAACAATTCTTTYCCCTCTCACATGGGTATTATTAAGTTTAATTCAGTGATGCATAAAATGGCATAAATACTTGATTAAAGTTGGTACGCAGAGTGTCAGTCAGAGTGTGAAAATAAACACATTTTAAAGCTCTGGGCCATTTCCTCAGACAGGTTATRTTGAAATGGTTTCCTTAAACCCCTGAAGGTATGTAGGTTCATACAAGCTGCAGGTCTGGTCCATATGTATTTCTTGAGAGGTCTTCTRTAGTTCAGCCTATACAAGAATATCRGGTTTTGCKTATYGGAGATGCTRTGAAGGCTGGAAGGAATCTGTAAATGTTACTTATTAATGGTCTCTATTAATAGAAGGAAGAAARCTTGTGTTAAATTTTTCAAATTGGCAATGCATTTAAAGCTGAAGTAAATTTGATTCTGCTGGCTGCACATAAGTGAAATAGGTCACCATCGCTACTACTCTGGTGGGSTTTTTTCCTCCTTTGCTTTGACGACACTTTGCAAAGCTTGTGGAGAAAAATTATACACAGCTCCAGTATACTTACTTTATTAAAAAAAAAAAAACCAAACAACTATGTGTGTATACTCTAAAGGAAGGGAATAATAAAGATGAGGAAACCCGAAAATATCTGCGGGCTACTTGGCTTTGGTAAAATGACTTTGCATTGAATTCATGTATACTGTACTTGCACAATATAATGTAAAATAACATTTATTTACTCTGTGATGCTGGGTGACCCACTTATTTCTGTCTCATATTAAATGGCAAGGAGGGTGAACACTATCTCCAGGTGAATATTTCACGGTTCTCCAAGGATTTTTGTCCTTGTCAAATATTCCACAGCTTCTGTATATGGCTGAGCTATTCTCACTAGATGTGGTTGGATGAGAAAATTAGTTTTGGCCCATGCCATGTAGACCTTTAAAAGAAGAGGCCTGAGGGGGAGATTTTATTTAATAACCCTCTACACCCCTGCATAGCAGTCGAGTGCTTCAGTACAGCCAGAAATGGATTTGTGCAGCTGTGAAAGGTATTGGTTGGCGTGCAAAGGACAGTCCAGCTCAGAGGTGGGCTAACAGTGGCACATCCCTCTGGTCCTGGACTGGCAGAACTGGATGGAGACTCTATACAAYGTTTCTGGTCTGGGGCCATGCTATAATCGCACACTGCAGGTGTCTTTACAGTCCTTTGATTTTTTTGCCTGTCACACTTTTATCCATCTCAGCTGCTATTTCATAATCCRTATAAAAATGGATGGTTGCAGAGAAGGGACGCCACTCAGCAGAATGTTTCGTGTTCAACTTAATGCTGGGCACCTGTCATCTTCTTTGTTTACTTATGTCCTCTGCTATTTCTTTATATTTGATCGGTCCATTTCTCTTCAGTCACTGTGACCAACAAAGGGTGTCTGGGTGAGAGTAATGGAGATCATTTGCTTCACAGAAATGTGTGTTACTAACACAGGCTACTGATACTGCAAACATCAGGATATTAAGAGTGAATAATGAAAGAGGATGAATGYGCTTGATTCTCATATAGACTGGTGAATTAGCATTAGGCACTCAGCAGTCTAGCTTTCGGATATCAGTGTTGGAATACACGTAGCAAGAAGATGTTGTGTCCAGACATCTTGTCTATAGGTAGATATCTGCATCAAATGAGGAAAGAGTAGGAGGGAGAATACAGTGGAAGCTACAAGTCTATCCCAGGCAATAATAGAAAAGCACGTAAGCTATGCTAATTGATACTCTGAGAGAATCTAATTTATTTTCCCCCCCTTGTACTGTAGCTGATGACAAACGGTGAGCCTGGTTTTATTCCCCTACCCCAAGGGTTTATATAAATATACCCACACAGCTTGTCTCCGAGGGCAAGTTTACTTTCCCCCCTCTGTTCTTTATACTTAGCCTATTTGCAACTCACTCTGACATTTCGCTAGGACTTCTATTGCTTCTCTTTCATCAGTATATATTTTTATTTACAGTATTCTCCTTTTCCTCCCTATATCCTCTAGAAAGATTTGAATTCGCATTTTGCTAAAACTTTTGCTGTATGTTGATTTCCTTCTCTCATAGAAGGGTAAGTTGGGTGAAAAGAGAGCTACTACTTTGTCATTGTGCTTTCTCCTATTTTGTGTCATTTTGTTCTGCTAGACAAACTATCTTTGATTTAGTGGGATTGAAGTATGAGYGCGTAATAGATTATCTGTCACTGGACCAAATCAATCATGGTTAACAGTGTATTGACAGAGCATATAGCAAGTATCCTTGACCTCAGGTTGAAAATACYTGTTATCAGCATCATGCGGTTCTTGCTGCTGCTTGGCATGAACTTTGACGGAATATTCTTCATCAGCTTTTTTATTCTAATATATGTACTAGTTTTCTTGCTGAGCCTTTTTGAACTAATATAGGCCTCCTTCTTCATTTGTGGAGCACAGAAGAACCCAGCCAGGCATGTGTCAGCATTTTAAAAGKAAAAGAAAGAGAAACTCTTGTGCTTTAAATAGAAGCCAGCCTTTAAATGTTGAGGTTACAGTGAGATTTTCACTATAATTAGGCTGCCATTTAATTGCCCAGGCCACGGTGTTTTGCATATTCATTTATGGTATCTAATACTGTATGTCRTTGGAGGGAAAGTATGGAATTGGTCTTGTCCATTATGGCAGTTTCCTTGTTCCTTTATTCATTTTAAGCATTTATGCTTAAGCATTTCTTTCACACAGCTCTGGGCACTTCTAATCGCATTTTTTAATGTTAAAGCAAAATGTTCCTGCTGTTTGTTGTATAGCATCAGTACTGTYGCATGTTTTGTTGGAGGAGTGTCTTTTCCCTCCTCATTTAGGGTGTTTTGGTATTTGCCCTGTGCTTCTGCACAAATGAGGGTCCTTAGCTACTTGAAAAAACAGTCAGGAGGTGACAGGGTCAGACCGAACCGTTGCTCTCAGTTGCAATGAACAGGTGAGGTATATGCTCGATGAGATCTTGTTCCCAGTGATACTGTTTATGTCTGAATTCAGAAATCAGAAGGGTGATTATATTTGAGCATGTGAACAGCCCAGCTGAACTTACTGGTACTTAAGTTCAACATGTGCTTAAATGCTGTGCTGAAGTAGGAGCTTATTTTGGGTCTGCATGTGTCTTTACAAAAATGAAATGTTGATGCAGAGTAATAAAGTAATTATTACCAAGTGAGAAATAAAAGACTTGGAGGAATATTATTGATGTACTTTGCTACTTCAGGAAAAATGTATTTGGTTTGCTATTTCAAGAAAAATGTATTTGGTAAGCTTCCAGGCAAGCAATGTCTTTGCTCTAGTTTGGCTTGCAGTTTATGGACAAATGAAAATATATTCTGCCTATGGACAATGTAGCTAGATCTCCTTTATCTTGCCTATCAAAACATACACATATTCATGCAAGAATGACCGAACTTCTACCAGAATGGATTTTTCTTCATTGTTACCTATTTTGTATTATGAAAATGCTTTCTTGTATTGTCTCCTAATCCTGGCATCTGAACGCCTTCTGTTTGCGTAATCAATGATATGTTAATATCTTGTCGGCTCCTTATCTCCCAAAGAAGGAGTATATGTTTTTTGAAGGGGAAAGTGAAATGTTTTCTTCTGTGGACCAACTTGAAAATACATGTTGTTGGCAAGGACAAGGTTATAGTTTGCTTTCTATTGGGGTCAAAAGTGAGGAGGTTTATGGTGATTCTTAGCTCCTGCTCTTCTGTATTTGTTTCAGTTTCTTGTTTGATCTGTGCAACAAAGAGAAGCTCGTGGCACAAAGTTGGGAGCGTGGCACTATTGGCCCAAGTACAGTCTCTCCGAGCGACAGGAAACCACATGACAAACACTGAATCCCAAAAGGTCTGCAGAACATCTGCAGCCTGGCTACACAACTGTTCCTAGTGCTCTGTAAYGGACTCAAGATGTATGTGCAACATTTAGCATTTTACTACATAACATAGCATCTTTGGTTTCTTGACTAGTAATGGGGTCCTGGCCTCTGAAATACCTGGGTTTGTGACAAATGAAATTCACAGATGATTACAGGAAGCAGAAATTCCCCCATGTTGTTTTGTTTTTTTTTTTTTTTTTTCAGTCTGTCATTGCAAGCTGACCTGGAGAAAATTCTGTCCCCAAATTGCTAATCAGTTTAAACCTCACCACGAAGGCACAGCCAGGCACTGGAGAGATGATTTCTACCCATGTACCCCGCTCCTGTTGGCAGCCATGGTCCTGCTCCATTCATTAACAGAAATACCGACATCACGCCCAGTTATCTGTGTGCCACAGCGGGGAAGTTAAACTGGGGGTGGTGGAACGCCTGTCTGTTGAGTAAGCAGGTGATGGTTTGCATCTGGAGCCCCATGTGATGTTTCAGATGACCAGGGCCCAGGCTCCTGCTGCTGTGAAAACAGGTGGAAATCCTGAGCTTTTCTCACTGTTTGAAAATGTCGAGATGTGAAATATGTTTTCTTCCCGCAGGTATTGCTACTTGACTGATTTTTGTGAGAATTCCTGCATGTGTGCAAAAGGGTAATTATGTGAACCATATTCCTAGGAAAGTTTCAGACATAATTCTTAGGTGAAACAATATCAGGCAATATCAGTTGATTTGTATGTGGACATCTAAGCAATAGATCGTGCTTTAAGAGGACCATGTATTGGAAAACTGCAGGGTTCCAGCAGATTTATTCCGTGGGAGAAAGCTGTGGAATTAGGTAATTCTGTGTCCTTCTCTGTTTCTCATGATATAAGTGCTGAGCTTCTGTGAGTAGGCGAAACTTTAAGGAACTTCAAGCAACATCATACAAAGACTTCAGACTACCTCTTTTGCCAAAAACTCCTAATGAATGAATGAATTCAAAACAAAATATCATTTATCCTGATACTCTATGCTTGACTACAGGTTAGTTGAACTGAAAACGCAGAGGCAGAGAAACTGCATTTTATGTACTTTATATTCTTCTCATGTCGAGAATTTGAAGATACCCATCTGCTTGGGGGCGGTGGTTTTGTGGTTTGTTTCTTTTTTTTTCCCTTAGCTAGATTTGTAGTATCCATATATTCCTCATGTCCAGACCAGTAGAACTGAAATATGGACCTGGCTCTCTGTGAGAGCTGTGATGGATTTTATAACTGTGTTGCAAAGTTTCACATCTCTAGATGCCAGACCAGGGACCTACATCTCCATTTCAGAAAAATGAGCTCACAGCATGCCTACTGTGTGACTTGTGTACCAATCACACCGATCGTCACTGTGTTCAGCACACATGCAATGCACTTCTGTATTTTGCTTGGCTCAAGTCTGAGGGAAGCCAGGTTATAAGAAAGTGTTTAAAGTTTTTGTTAATGCATTTATTATAGTATAGTATTGGAATATCACCTAACTGTTCTTACTACCCCTGCAGGAGCCCAAACATGAAAACAGTTTTGTGACATCCGAATAGTACAGCACTGGTTTCACAAGAAGAGGTGAAGGAGCTTAAATGGAGAACCCTGATCATTGTTTATAGTAAATATGAAATAAATAAGCAGCTATCGGAGGGCAAACAGATGATATGGTAAGAAATGCCACTGACCTTTGTTTTGTTCTGGACAAAATAATGAAGCCCTTATTTCTTTACATCTGTATAAAGCAAAGACAGAATTGGTGTAAAATATGCAGATCTGACTTCAGTACTTATTCACAGTGACATAACCTTATACTTTTTATCCTCTCTTTCTGTAGGTGAAATGGCTATGATATTGATATAAGTTAGGTAGATGATGGATATTTTAAGTTTTCCACCATCCCTAGACAGAAAAATACTTTTTAATGTAGCATTCAAACAGCTAGTTCCTCTCATTGCTATAAAGGTAAATCAGAGTTTGGTGGAGGYTTCAGGAGAGAGAGAAAGAAGCGGATGTTTTGTCTAAGTAATGTCATTATCTGGGGTTATGACAGATGTGGTGTATGTGCACACAAAGGTACAGGAAGGCATAAGCTGAAGGYAAAAAGAAAGTGTCTCTAGAAATCACAGCTTTCTATTATGGGATTTTTTAGATCTTGTCTGGAGCTTTGGCACCAGTTGCTGTTATAGAGAGGATGGTATGTTAGGTGTCAGATTTGACCCAGAATTTATCTATTTCTTTTCTGTTAATATTGGAGATAGCCAAGAACTGAAATGTGGGCTGTTGTTTTCAGCTGTTATTTGCTTTTCCACATTTCCTTTTCATGTGTCACTGATGACCTGTTCCACTGTTGATTCCCTTGTTGTCCATTCACTAATAATCTCTTGACAAGAGGCTTCATGAAGAACTCAACCATTTTTCTTAGTGAATTCCATGATTGCTGAACTTTTTCTAGATATGAAGTACCAGTGCCTCTCCTTCCCTTCATTCTATCTCGTCTGGCATCTGCTTGTTCCTCTAATGACATTCATTGTCACACCACCTCTTCCATCCACCACTATTTCTCCTTTCAAGAGTTCAGAATACTCTCACCAGTCCATTCCTCAGGACTTGAGTGTGAGCACATRCTCCTTTCCCAATAGCTTCCCTAAGGATTGTGTTTACATACAGCCACTTTCTGTTATTACARATATTTGGTAATGGTATGTTCAGCATTTCTGAAAGAAAAAGTTTGGTAGGATCAAATTTGATCTAACCTTGGCTCAATTGAAATGCCGCTAGGAAGCAGATCTCACTCCAGCCTGGAACCAGCAAAGTCATTGTTATAAAAAAMCCAAAATCAGATAATGGCAAAAGCAAAACTGAAGTGGGATAACTGTCACCCACCCTAAACCACAACATTTTAGAAAAAATAATTGTACAGTACACAGTACAGAAAGTTTTGTCTGTCATCTGTTTTCTCAGYAAGCTCACGTGAGCCTGACAAAGAGTTTTCATCCAAGCCAAATTAGTTAAAGTTAAGTTTCTTCTAGGTTAAAAGGGAGAAAATAATAACTCACTATATTAACTTGTAGAGCACAAAATACTCATAAGAATAACATTCCAAAGAAGCGAGATTGCCAAAGATGTGAGCAAATGCTAATCCTTCTCAGACTTAACCCAAAGGGTACTACTGAAATGCTGCTCCTTTGTCAYCCTTGGGAGTTGGTGCGGGGAAGGGTTGGATTTTTTGGAGATTTTTTTTGTTTGGCTGGGGTTTGGGGGTACAGTGACACTCTACTGGAACTGAAGGAGCAACCATCTGATAACACTTCCAGATTTTCTTTCTGGTTTCTGACCTAGGAAGATGGCTACTATATTGAGATATTAGTTTTCTTCAGACTTAAGGATGAAGCTTAAATTCTGGGTTTTCCTTTATTTTCTCTCTGCTTGTGTTTTAAGTTGTGTTCTGGTTCAGCCCTAGCTAAATTAGGGCAAGTTTTAAGTTTAAAAATCAAGCAAAACAAAGCTCTGGATACAATGTATTTTCCTTTTTCTAACTGCTTGCCTTTCAATGTCTTCATGTGAATGTCTGGTTGGTATAGAGTATTACAGGGGAGGTGTAAACTCTATTCTAATAGGGTTTGACTTCTGTGAAGTTTTTCTCTTAAATCAGAACTATAAACAACGTTAAACTGAAAGTCTTTCTAGCTGTGCAGGGGACAGGGAGAACGACAACAAATGTGGTGAGCAAAAGGAACCGAAGCACAGTAAGTGAGGAGACAGGAGGAACCGAGTTGGGAGGAACTCGCTGTACTTCTGGGAATGGATGACCACATTGCCTGCTAAAACATTGCTTCAAAGTCCAGGGAAGCTCATGTGAGATCGTCATTGCCATYTTCACACACCCAGCTGCTTAGCATGTCCCATTGTTTCAAGCATCTGTGGTGGGCTTGGTGGTTTTGTTTTGTGTTGTTTGATGTTACCATTCTGTTATGGTTGAATATTCTTCACATCTGCTGAAGTTTTCCAAGYGTGGTAGTGGAAACCAACTGATTACGGAGAAGCAGTCTGGGCTGCTGTGGTTCCTGGCACAAGGTCTAGTGGAGAGATGTGAGAAGATGAGAGAAGGCTTTGTGGTCTTTTCCTGCGGTGGTTAAATAGCAAGGCTTTCAACAACTTCAGTTCCAGCTGGGTCATTGGGATTCTGAACTATGTACTTCAGCATAGTTTACGGATTTTAAACCTGTCACATTGTACTTTTATTATAGATATGGTCCTGCACTTGTGAGCTGTTTTCTTGATCTTTTGCCAGCAAGGCTTTTGTAGCAGTCCTTAGATATACTGTAGCAGTTCCCTTTTATAATATCTATCATTAACACCTCTTTGGCATCTGTAAGAGCTTCTTCTTTGCTGGAGATTGGAGCAGTTGATTAAGGAGCCTTTTGCTGTCCGCAGGCAATTTCTCAGGTTTCCACCTTGTTTCAAATCTACCTTTCTAGCAAAGGTCCTGGAAAAAGGTTGTGGCAGGGCAACTGCAGCCCTTACCTTCATGGTAATAATAAATTGTTTGAAAAATTTCAATCAGGCCAGAGCAGTAAGACAGCTTTAATGAGGATTTGTAGTGACCTTCTGTTTTATAGTAGGTGGATTCTGGCACATTGTCAATTTTAATTCGTACTGATCTTCCTGTGGCTTTTGATACCAGAGATCATAGGTTTCTCTTAAAATACCTCTAGAAGATCCTGAGCCCTGTGGGCACTGTTCTGACACTGCTTCATTAGTATTTGCCTCAGTGGTGCCAGTTTGTCACTGTAAATATCTCATCTTCTGATATTGCCCCTGTGAACTGCCAAGTCCCCCAGGGCTATGAATTGGGCGGGTCCCTGGGGTTCCTCTATGTATATGTGAGCTGCAGCTTGCATCTTCAAAACGTATACGCATTATAATGGCATGCARAAAGTGCTTGGACATATTTATTTCTTACAAGTATTTCTGTGTATTTGACAGCAGTGCTTGCCTTCCAAGGTTTAGACTGTAAAATGTTGCAAAAGTACATACAAATAAAGTGGGGTTATGACTGCCTGTGATCTCCTTTTGATTGAATCACATTGTTTTAGTCTTGATTCAGTATCTTAAATCACAGAAATAGGGGGTGAATCACTAGGCATGGGGGTGAATTTTAGTCTGTTTCTGGTTAGTCATGTATTACTGGGGAAGTATTTCTGGATGCCAAGAGGCAGCAGAGACTGACTGCTGTTACTGCTTGAGGTAGTAATGACAGTAAGACTTGTTGATGGAAAAAGTCTGCTAAATCAACTTTTCCTGTCTTGCACAACTTTACTTATGGGACATCTGTAAGAGGCTTCTGCCTAATCCTTACAGGAAAAAAAAAAAAATAAAATAAAATCCAAGATGTGGCACCTTTCTTTTACGTGTAGAAGGAACTTTTTTTTAGAGTTCATCTGATGTTCTTATTCTTTTATCTTTTACTCCTAGTTATTCTTCTGGTGACTTGAGGTAGAGTTAATCTTGTATTGAAGGTATCAGTAGTTAGATAAATAGCTGCCACTGGGCTAGATATCTCAACTGTGGACTTCTGTCTGTGGAAAGACAGAATAAATCTGCACCATGATTCATTTAATCCATAAGAAGGCTTGTATAGTGTAGACATTTAAATCCTTGGCCTCAGCCAAGGAACCGAACCATCATAGTTTGGAGGGTGGGTGTATGTAGAAGACTATGATCTGAACAGATGTGGGCTCGGGAAGCAAAAGCACAAAAAGGCAGAATGTCAAGGGACCCACAACTAGTTTGTGCAATGTTTGCATGTCACAGACCTTTTAGCAGTACTACTTTTGGTAATCTTGCCCACTCAGGGTGTGCGGCACCTCTGCTGGGGGCTGTACTGCGGACTGGCTTAGTGAAGTGCTTGGGCTCACTTCTGGGGGAATTATTTTTTGGGGTGAGGGAAGAGACATGGGGAGAACTAGTTCCCTGAAGGGCTGCTGTGTTGCAATGCAGAGGTCAGGACAAGTGTCCAAAACATGGAAGGTGCTCATATTGCTGCCGACCTCCATGGCTTCATTTCACCCCTGCCACGCAGGCAGTGGTTTCATAACGTAGTGTGTCTGAGCTCCTGGTTCATCGTGGTATCCATTCAATTAAACTGTCCATCTTAGAAGAAGAGCTAGTTGATAATTTACCTTGTAATTCAGTGTATATATCCTCAAATTGTACTTGCCTATTTGGATCATATTTCACTTTGAAATTATTTCTAAGGTCTCTTATTCACAACCTCTGTGGATTTAGCTGCGGCAGCTAAATCTGACAGGGATTATGAATTGGAGCCCTCCACCACCACAGTTCACAGTCCAGGGTATTAAAGTGAACTGAAATCAATAGTGGTTTACATCATAATGTGCCTGGCTCTGAACTGGAAACTGAAGAATGGACACATCACCTGTTTTTGCCTCTTCAGCTTGCAGCAGAAGGYAAGGTGGCCAACACCAAGAAAGTACTTGAACTTTGCTTAATAGGACTTGGAAGAGCTCAGAAGGAAATGTTCTTCTTTGATAGTTTGCTTTCTATGTTGCTTGTTTACTTCTTTCCTCTGTGCTTCGGATTATATTTGCCACGTATTAAGTTTGCATGTGTTTCTGATTTAAGTAGTTTCTTCAACTTTTGTAATCTCACGCATTTTTGCCATTTATCTCAAATTGCTACCAGCTGTAAATATCACGAGTACGTTTTTTCACAGTTCTCCTAATTACAGATGAAAATGCTAACTAAAACCAAAATAACAACCCTTCTATTCCACATGAGACAACTTCTATATTTAATACCCTGCTTCAAGTCAGTTGCTACACAGTGCTAGAGCTATTATCTGCGTAATTCACCGTTCTGTCTCCACCAGTGGTCATCAGTAGAAAGGACAAGGCAGCAGCTTGCTTAAATACACACCTAGAAATTGTGTAATGATTTCAAGTTATTTTTACTGTTTCTAGTTTTATCTAGCTGGCTTTTAATTCCTTATTGTCTAATTAAATGTAAAATAGATGCTATTATTAAATGCTTCACTTAAAAAAGAAAAAAAGTTACATTCACCTAATTATCAGATGAAAAGAAAGGATTAGTAATTTAATTAGTTTTGAAATAATAGTCTCTGTAAACCAATGGTACTCAGTAGATGCTATCATACTTCTTCTCCGAGTTCTTTTAAAGCTTGAAAGTCCATAAATGTTGTTCCTACATAATGACACTTTCATAATAGAATTTCTTAGGAGCACGCCTGTCTTTCTAGTTCTGACAAACAATGCTGTATTTTCCTTTTTCTTGTTTCTCAGTCTCTCTCAGCTGGCTACAAGTTTTCAAAAATCCTTGTCACTGCTGTGATAAGTGTGGCAGTGAATTCCTTCCGAGCCCTCAGAAGGTATTACCAACAGGTATGCTTATGCTCTGTTTTCAAGGGCTGCCTTACCTGCTCTTYTCTGTAGTTGTTTTTGATGAATCCCAGGCACTGTGACGATCAGATAGCATTGTTGAGAAGTAATGTTAGGGCCCTGTTTATTTCCATGAAGCAGAAAGACAACAGCAAACCTTATCACCCGAACTAAATACACAGCACAGCCCCCCTCCCCCAGGGGCTGCGCGGGCTTTGTGTTAAATAGCATATTGATTACAAGATTACAGCATTTTGTGTATAAAAAGTGTATGGTCATGGGCCTTTAGATTTCAATTGCCTATTTATCTCTGTGGAAAATTACATATATTCACAGAGGAACTGCTTGGGGTGGTTCAGAACAATGTGGGGGGAAATGAGTTGGGACAAAGAAGAAGATACATGTTCTTCTGGGGACTCTGTTCTTCAGTAGCCCCCTGTACCTTAGCGCGTGAATGTCAGCGGCAGCAGAAAAGGTGTCAAGGCTTTGCCTGTGTGATCACTGATGCACAATGTGGTGTCTCCTCATTCCTTCCTCTCCCCAGCTAGGATGATGTGTAAGACACGAAGGATTTCTTCATCCAAAACGCTATATATGCAGTTGTGAAGCATTTCTACTGTCCTAGGTGGGGAAAGTGCCATTATCTTTCCAGTGGCTACACCCACTTTCATAGAAGGAATCAAGTGTTGGGCTGAAGTTACCTCTAACATAGTGTGTTTTATGAATGACTGGGTAAAGCAATTTCCTGTGCAACTGGGGAATGCCTGGGATGTGGAGCATCTTGCGTGTGGATCAGCACTGGTACAAGTAATGTATGTATGCATAATTTGCAATAGACCATGGTCCACTTCATCTTATAGTTGTAATCTAGTCCATTTGGCTGCTCAGTTTATGGATGAATTAAGTATGGCAGCTTCCCGGATAGTATAATATTTCACACTGTGGTGAATTAACTTAAAATCCTGTTGCTGTTCTCCTGTAAAGTGCCTGCCTCACTTTCTTTAAAGTGTTCTGAGGTCTGTCTGGCTGCAGCAGTGTATCTACTTTAATTAAAATATAATAATTTAATTCCATATTATCTGAGCATATTTGATCATTCAGGGCAAGTAATAATAATGTAACTTTTCACTCTAGTTCTCAGGTTTTAACTGGTTGCTTAATTTTCACTCTATTCCTCCAAATTTTCATTGAAACTTTGAAAGGCTGACGTAATATTAAGACTGGATGCTAGTATAAGTGTTAGAAATAGTGATGAAAAACTTGAATCTGTACAGCTGTATGCAAAACTGCGTTGTTAGTGAAAAGTGGAGAATGGCAGATATTGAGAATTTCCTGATGATTTGGAGGCACTTATTCTCTTGAGACTTGTACACCATCCATGTAAAGAATATTTATTTGGTCATACAAAGGTCAAGTACAATTCAGTGGCCATGAGGAGTGCAGAATAGGGCTGTATTTGCTAGAAGAAATACATATTTTGAGACTGTTTTGCACCAGGAGATGCTGATCCATTATGATCCCAGTAGGAAAGGCACTCAGACTCTGGAAAGTGTCATTTAAAATGGTACTTATTAAAGCTAATACTAAAAAGAGAATAGTAAAATCTTACATCCCTTTAGATGTTGGGAACCCCGAGCTGTGCAGCATCAAAATGGGCYTCTGATCTACGTACAGCACACCGTGCGGACCTGCCCATGGAAAGCGTTACCCCATTTTGGTCATTTAAGCTATTATAGCACTTTCTAACAAGAAAACAACTCTATTCATCATTCTTACTGTCAGACAAAAAGGATGTTCACATGAGAACTTGTTGCTGCGCTTGTTAAATAAAGGCAAGGCCAGGGAGGTGGCATAATCGCYGGTACCAAGTGGGAGCTGCCCAGAGGCTCCTCCGTTACAATTAGTGCTAAGTTTGTCCTAAGTTAGTCCTGTGGCCAAGGGGTACGCGCAGCACGTGACAGGCCTGAAGGCCAGGCTGTACGGGCAGCACAGCACAAGCCCGGGACGGCTCRGGTTAACTCTTAGGTGGATCACTAACTCCTCGATGTACAGTGATGGTCAGGATCACTGCAGAGACCATGTCCTTTCATTCACAACTCAAAACTGTAGTACCAAAATAGGAAAGATGAATTACTGGTCAGATGGTACCCAGTGTTGCTCACCTTTGAAAGCCCCAGTGTTAGCCTAGCACMAATGCTTGCTCTATCCCTTTGAATGAAATTTGGGATCCCAACAGTGTGTGTAACTAGTCTGCAAAATTGATTTCCAGTGTTTTGAAATCAACACCAGGGATTATTAAAAAACAATTGCTCATCTTGGATGCAGCTCTAGAGTTTTATATGCATTATGGCAGCAATACCTCTTTAAAGAAAGGCAGGAAAACTACTGATATACTAGAAAGAAAAGCTTCATTAATGTATTTTACGAGTGGGAGAAATTCGAAGAATGTCCCAATATATGATCAATCTCAATGCTACTGTGTTGCCACAGCTTGAAATGTGAAGAATGTAGAATTAATTGAGTCTGAACTAAGTCTTTGGACAAAGTCACAAAAAGAATTGTGCACATTAAATCCTGATGCTGACCTTACTCAGGAACTCCACCTGCTCAGTCCACGCTGCCTCTTCACTGTATAACCTGAACTCCTTCGTTATGCAAACCTTTGTTATGCAAAATTTCCTTTAATGCATACAGAGTGAGTTTGTAAAATAAAAGGGTGAGAAATGCATCTCCTAGTTATGCTCAAAATACAAAAATCTGTTTAAAGTATTTTGAAGTATTTGAAATTTATAACGCTGTATCTTTCCAGACATCATCTGCTGACTTAGAGATCAACTACTGAGCAGTATTAATAGCAGAATATTTTTAAATATTTCAGATTACCAATTCCAATCAGACTAAATGTGAAATATGTAATTTACAAGAACATAAGAGGAGTCAGTTGTGAAGTTTTGAAAGCAGGGAAMCTTGAATTTGCTTGACAGATACTGTACTAAAATCTTGATCGTGTTTGATACACCTAATATCAAAAAAGGCTGATTAAAAGAAAATAAATTTTAGTTGAAAATGTATAATTATTATTGTGTTTTTGCATGCACAATCCATATCATCAGGTAACTTGTGCAAAAGTCAAGCCAGAGGCAAAGGAGGTGTTAGAAAATTTGAACCATTGGAKAAGTACGACTCTTGGTTAAACTTTTGTATAACGTGCACTGATGCTTATTATGAGCTATTGTGGGGAAGCATTTTGTTTTGTTTCTTAAAATAATCTGCAGGTTATATGTATGAAAATATAATAATTGTGACTACTGCACTGAGTATCCTTCAGCTGTAAACCTTAAGTGATCRTGCATAGATGTATATATATGCACACACACACACATGTATTTGCCGTATGCAGCTCTTTGGTTTGCGTTCTCAAATAGGGTTTGTAGCCATGCTYGTTGCCCGATTTTACTTTGCCTGTATTGCTGTTCATCATGCTCTGTTGCCCAGTGTGACATCAGAYGTCGTGTGCTATCTAGCCAGTAAATGCCAATGTGTAATTAGTGTTCTAAGGATCAAGTCTTTTGTGATAGGAACTACAGTGCCCTAAGCTGTGTCAGATCTCAGAGTGGCAGGAAGAACAAATAAACTGAACCATAAGGGAAAGAGCTGTATCCTTCTGATTACACTGAATTACCTGGATTTCAAAACGTGAAGATCTGGGTTTTTTTAAAATACARTATGTTAAAACAGATGGAATCCTTTTTCTGCTTCAAGGTGGTTAAGGATATTTTACTTTGGAAGGACTCCACAAAGTAATTATTACCCAGTTCTGTAACTGTTACAGAATGCAGGAAACTCAGAGAAACTAATAATGAAAATCTTAAATGAGTGTGGTTTTGGGGCTAGGTTATTTTTCTTCTTCCCTCCTAGAAAATTCAATTGTTCGAATGCCTGCTAATTAGAGTAGGGATGGTCTATATTAGATTACCTTCTCTCCTCCTGCTTTCTGGTGTATTTGGAGAGGTATGTTTCACATTATTTACAGTCTTGAACTGGTGAGATATTCCCAAATGTTTCACTGATTTTTTTTTTTTTTYCCCTGCTGTTGCCTTAGATTTAATGTAATTAGTTCTCTCCTTTTCATTAGGTCACTCAGGCGGATGTGTATCCTGTATGAAATCTTCATATTTTACATTTAACTAGTAACTATAACATACTTAACCCAATAGGATCTGATATTTATCCTGCTGTTTTAAATCCCTATCTTCTGCATTTAGAAAATGTGGGGTTAAAYTTGTAATGATACCTTAATTATTTGTTTTGATTTTTATCAAATATGTTGCTTTGTGGCATTATACAATATTTTAATATCCTCTTAAACTGGTTTGTGTGGTGTTTTTTTTTCCCCTGCCATCTGGACCATATTGTTTTAGATGTACTCTGTACATACACCCAAGCCGTGCACAGTGCTGTTGAATCTGTTCTGTTTTCATGAAATGTATGAAGCTTTGATTCCTGATTGTTTGTTTGTTTGTGAAGATTCCCTCTCTTCCTCCCTCCTTTGTCAGTCTGGTCCCTTTCACTCCTTGTGGGGAGTAGGGAATAATCCTACTATTAAGAGGAGGATATATGATTGTTTTTTTTTCCTGCCACATTCACAGCAGTCTCCCTCCAGTTGCTAAATGTTTTGTCCTGTCAGGTCTTTTGCAGACCAGGTTATTAGGAAGTAGAATATTGATTATTTAGGATGAGATTTTCGAAGCTTGCCTAGAGGGTTGGGGTGTCCAATTAGAAATTAATGACCTAGAGGCAGCTTTGAAAATCCCACCTGTAGAGTTGAAGCTTTTAAATGAGTCTGAAGTTAAGAGTGCGGCCATAATGAGTGCGCAAATGGTGTGATATTTTCCTATGATTGGAAGGAGTGTTAAATAGCAGCTCTCTATCTTCATGTCAAATAATTAAGGAAGTTACCAGAAGTAGACTTCAGATCAGTAGACTGATCCTCTTTTCTTTGGAACAGGCTAACAGGCAGTTACTTAAAAATACTAAGGCACAGTACAGGCCTGGTAATGACAAGTTTTGTCTAGGAAGTCATGTTGTATTTGTTTTGTGAAGATAGTTAATCAGAAACTTTGAAATAAGCCTAGAGCAAGAATAAAAGCAGGAAACGTAGATGTAGATTTTTTTTTTTTTTTCCAGTGGAGTGAGTGAAAAATATTTTTTTAGTTATTTTTAAGAAATAAAAGTAATAGTATATCAGCTATAAGAATAAAACTAAAGCAAGGCTCTTGTGTGCCAAAGATTTTTTTTTTTCTTTTTTTAATGATTTCAAGGGTATGGCAGGTGAATCCATTTAGCAAGTCTAATGGCTGGAAAGTGGAATGTTTTTCAAATAGCATGGATGAAACGATCTGTAGCCCATCAGCGTACAGCTGGAATGATGTCATACATGGTTATGCTTTAATTCTTCCTGTATTGCTAAAGGGGGAACGGGGTCTGTAATATCCTCAGACTGCCTTGTTGAATGCAAATCTTCAAGCTGGAAATGGAGAGCCTTCTCTTTCTCCACTTGACTAATGTTAATTTCTTTAGAGAAAAAAATTTAATATGTCTCTCTAATGGTAAATTACCATTTATTGTAAATGTGCCACATAAAGGAAGTARTAAGTCATTATTATTGACCTATTACTGTTCTTTCTGTTTTACCTTTAATTAAATAAAAATGTGCACTTTGAGTTAATATGCTTTTTGTTTAAATATTCTTTTATTAGCCCAGAACTGGTGCTGATACTCCAACACACTGTAGCAATTAAAACTTCCTCTTAGATTTGACTTAAGCTGGGAGTGAAGTTTTCATCTTATTCTCCTTTAATTGGATTCCCACACCCCATTTCTCTTTTTCTGAGACTTCTAGTCCCAATATCATATTGTTAGGTGGCGTTTCTAGTCGCTTGTTTGCTCCTCAAGCACAAAGGTGGGAGTTTTTCTGTGGGGAGATAGTGCCCTACTGAGCTAATGATAACTTAAAATATATTAGTGCTTAAAAGGTTGGATTATAATATAGAAAAATAAATGAGGGTAATGGTAAAGGAAAGCCAGAAATTTGCAGGGCGTGAGTGATGTTAAGAGCAGCTGGTGGAACAGCTGAATGATTGAGGTGGTGGAGYAGTGCGTGTGCTGGACAGTGTTAGAAAAGAGCCTCAATTCTCTCTTCTCAGGACATTTTGTGCATTTACAGAAAACTGCCACTAGGGTAGAAGCTATCCCAAAATAGGCTCAGGAACTGAGATCATGATCCGGGAACGTAGAGGCAAAGTACCCTATCCATAAAACCAGCTATGCTCATTCTTTCTCATGTTTCCTCCCCGCCCCCCACCCCCCCGGGTCAGTATTTCTTTCTGCATAATAGCACAGGGTTAGCAGGAGGAATCGCAGGAATCACTTTGTAGCTTGAGATACACYCTGGGGGAAAGGCACTTTCCTTGGAGCTGGAAAACATAGACTTGAACCTTGTTAGGTAAGGAAGGCATTGAGCCTGACCTCTTACACCCTAAGCAAAGGTACGAGTGTTGTGATAGTATATGAAGGTGACGAGTGCAATCACCACCTTGTTATCAGTCACATTCAGAAAACCCCCAAAATAAAACAGGAAACCCTGGTCAGATCTCATAAAGAAGAGGTACAAAAGCCTACCCTCAGAAGAAGGTCCAATACTCGGTGTGCTAGCACTTGTCTACATCTCTGAATAAATGTATTCACTCTGGCATTTAAGATGCTCTGTGCGCTCACATTTTTCTCTGGACTTCAGTGCACTGGTTGTTTTGAATCCTACTCTGAAATGCCAAGTTCCACCATGAATTGCAGACATCGGACTCTGAAATCTGAATTCCCTCCCTAGGATCAGAAGCCTAGAAGTTAAATGTCATTGCTCATTCTTTATGGAGCCCTGTGTCTTTTATTGGACATACCTAATCCCAAATGTGTAAGCAGAGTGCAAAGACAATATGTTATCCCATGTCTCTCTAGTAATCCTGTTGCAGTAATTGTCACTGGGGGTACTCCAGGGTCACCCTTGTTCAACTAAATGTTGGCAACAATACTGTAACTATAGTGGGGCCAAATCTTTGCTTTGTAGCTCTGTTAACTCTAATTAAAATATGCTGATGTGAAAGTAACCGTGCACCAAAATTATCGTAGTATGATGGAAATGCAACCACTGAAAATGGATATTCAGCAGACAATAACGATCATGTTAATAAATGTGGGTACTTTCTAAGTCAAAATGTAAAACTGAGCCCAGTCTTTGTTCTCCAATGTACGTGACTAATCCCACTAAATTTGACCCAGTACTAGCTCCTTGGCATTTTTTAAGAAAAGATATTACAAAGTTTGGAAGTCAAAAAATTGTTGCTATTTCTTGAAAGAGAGATGCTAAAGGGCATTGCTAACTGAGGCCCATAAATCCTCATAGACTATTACGACTGTTGATAAGTATGGCAGTCTGTGGATGTTGCTGAAGGAGTAAGAAAACCTGTTGAACCACCTGTTATTTTTAATTTCTCCTTGCGGTAGATATTTTTCTGAACTGTAAAGTCTTGTGAAGTACTGAATCTATTTAAATTTTGTTTCCTGGTAGCCATAGTTCCCTTTGTCACCTCTCCTGCAGCTTTTCTGTTGCTTCCCCAGTCTTCCTATACATACTCTTCTCCTTCCTTTGCCTCTGAAACACACCTCTGACCGTGATCTCTTTTCCCAGAGTTCAGCCTCTTCTTTCCACCAGTCCCCTGGTACCCTTCGCTCTGTGCTTTTAGTCTTTCCTTCCTTCATGATGCCTTCGCTTAACTGAACTTTGTGAGGAATACTTTGAGGAACACAGGTAACTGAGGCCAGATAGGAATGGAATAATGCATTTTAGCTCATTGCCTCTATMCAAGGAAAAAAACCCATCCTTCGTGGCAGAAGTGGCATGGCCCCATAGTAAGAACTCTTAAAAAGAAGAAAAATTTCCTATAATTCCTAGATGTTGATCTATTCGGCTCAAACTTTTAAATCTCTGGTGACTGTATTGGTCCTTAATAAGATGGAGAAAAAATAGGAAGTATAATTTCTCTTTTAATGCTCTTTGTGTAAGAGTTCTGATGGAGTAAATCAATACTAGCTATTCAAAGGAAAGCTATTGAAACGAATAATATTACTGGTTGGCAGGCTCAGCAGGCTGTTTGCTTTGATTACATTCTTGCTGACACAGTACTGCACTGGTGTTTAGAAAACCCAAAAAACAATTTTAAGTGCTTATGCTATGAAACAATTTAAGCAATTTGGTGTTTGGGATATAGTTGAAATAAACCTCAAGAGCAGATGAGAATATGYTCTTATTTGTGCTAAAAAAATTTTTGTATTAATGAGCAAATAGATTCTGTATGTCAACTGAATGACAGCTGCTGTCCCACAAGCCCTTTATTTTGGTTGTTCATGTTTTGTTTTGTTTTGTTTTTTAAGTTTGTTCTTTGTTGAATTCTTGAGTGAAAAGTGTGATACTTGGATTTTTTTTTTAAGATATCTTTTAGCCTATACTTAATCACAGGCATTTTCCTTGTTATATCTGGAACACAGATTACTCAACGGTCTTTCTTTGTCTGTGCCAGCTCATATAATTCACATTTTTATTACCCTGATCAATTGAAACATTTTATTAAAGGTCAAAAGAAAAGAAAAATTGTAAAATCAGAAATGGAAATGGATTTGATTAATGATTGAAAGCATAAATATGGAAGCAAATGATCCAATTTATTACCTTTTTCTGTTTAATAAGTATCTTTGTCTTTGATTCTAGTTCTACCTTTTACTCCAGCTGCTTTGACTGTACAACTATCTGTTCTTTTTCTATGTAGCCATCTATAAGCACGGGAGAAATATGCCTTAACCTATGCGTGTGAAAAATTGCAGGTAACAACGGCAGTATACGACATAGTATTAAACTCGGTCAAATGTGTTAAGCATTCCTTTTTTGATTTTCAAATTCAATACAGTACTGAAACTGTGTGTGTGTGAGATTTTTTTCCCTGAGACTTAAATTGTAATGCTAAGGATTTATTACTATTGAAAGTCCATTCTGCAAACGGACTATGTATGCATAGTGCTTAGAATAGCAGTCACTACGATTGTGTCTGTGCTGTGAGGCGAGTACATTCATGGCGCTTTGTGACACTGGTGTTGGCCGTGCATGCAGACTGTGGGTGCTGAGACTTCTGCTGACAGTCAGACCTGATCTGAGCACCCATCGTCTCCCACTGCTGTCACTTTCCTCTTCCAGAGATGGGGTGTTTGAGCAAGAAGGGAGMCGAAATACGGTAGGTCAACAAATCTGGTGGTGGGGTGACCAGGACTGGRGAGTCTTCTGCATGTCTGAGCATACTCTAATCTACTGTGTATGCATAGTGTAGGTTACTTCAGTTTGGCGGTGGTGGTGTAACTGCCGGGTTCAGTGGTGGTAGAGTGTCTGATGGGTATAAGGTAGTGGAAAATGAAGCCATTTTAGCTGTGTAGTAGAGGGTGTTCTCCCTGTTAGTGCCCAGGTTCAGCAAAATATTAGGTACTTTCTTAACTTTTAAGTCTGTGAATCGTCCCCTTGAAGTTCATGTCAGCTAAATGTGAGTGTATGTAACTCGCTGAGCTGTAGACGATTTTCTTTTTCTGGTTAAGGCTGTGAGGGGGCCCTTGAGACCCTTTGGGAAAAGGAAGCCCTCTAAGCAGTCAGTGAGTGAGGCATCAAACAGAAGGTGCACCCTGTGCATGCCATGCTGTCTGAAGTGCAACCAGGCTACATAGAAACCTGGCAGAGGGCACGTCATGAGGGCAGTTGGGCTTAGAGAGGGCAGCTGGGCTGACAGTGCAGCTGGATGCTCCCCAGGAAGCTGACCTGGCAAGGCTTCATTCCCCATCGTGACCCAGCTGARATTATTTGGAGGAATGAGAGTCCAGCCATCCCTGTGACAGAGGCTGAGAGAGATGTCTCTTCACAGATCTTCAAATGTCCAGCAGACAAGTGGTTCACTATTATTATGCCCATTGTGTAAATAAGGTAGTAGTACATAAAATATCATGTAAAGAAAGTGCAAGTAAGCAGTTCCTGGACTCTTAATTATGCAAAACAAATTGACAGGTATAGTGACATTAATCTTATCTGAAGACCAAAATAGACTGAGGTCTTTTATCAGTGATCCGAGTGATTATATTCAAAAGAGAAGGAAACTGAGGGTATATTTTTTCTGGAATAGTAGTAGTGGATTTTTGTTGTTGTTTAGGAATCACATTTTTAACCATTCCATTAGGAATACCATTTTTAACACTATAAACTCATGACCCTTATAGCTTGTATAAATATATTTGTATATAGTACTTTATCTTGTAGTGTGAAGTGTTTATCTTAGTGCCTACTGCTTCTATCTGACCCTGAGTTAACAACTTTCTCATAAGCTTTTCATTGATGATTACAGCTACATTATCCAACGCAGCCGTGCCTCCAGCAGTGATTATGGCTCCGTTGGTCCTCTTTGGCTGCAGTAATAGCACTGTTTATGCTCCCAAGCCTCAGTGAGCTGTGGTCTTTCCAGCTGGTCAAGCATTGATAGTAGAGCCGAGGTGGGGAGCACAGAGAATGGCCAGTGGGAAAGTAAAACTGATGAAAGTTGGRGATGAGTAGGATGGGAAGACAGCGCTTACAAGGGCTGTTCCAGAAGAGGTGGGAACCACTGCACTGATTTTTGGAAACTGAATGTAAGATGACTAGGACAACCACTTTAGAATACTTAGTGGCAGCAAGCACTTTGTATATTGAAAGTTCAGTTTGCATTGAGGTCACTTTTGAACGTGCTCTATTTGCAGAACTGTATTCACATTTCTGTAAATCAAACCCCATGCCTGGAGTCAGGATTGACAAAAAGAAAATTGAGGAATTAGTGACCATCTGAGAGCAAAAAAGTGATTCGAGTGATTTATGTAGCATATAGCATCCGTGGCAGGTGAAGAAGTTACATACACTTTCCAGGTCAGCTTATCAACTGACAAATCTCTTTGCTTTGTATCATCCTGGTCTCTTTCAAAACATAACTTTGTTTTTTCCCCAGCAGCCAAAGTGGATGTTCCTTTAGTTACAGCTCAGTTCCTTCTCCCAAAAAACTCTACCATGTGCAATGAATGAGGCAAGGGACTTGTTAAAATATCATTACAGTCTGTTTTGTACATGTTGCGTCATTACACACAAGGGAGTGAATAGAATTGTATGGTCAGCCCTAGTCTGATACTTCACAGGTTTGGAATTCTGGATTTTTGAAAACTCTGTTGTAACAGATCATACTATTGTAACACAAGGGKTTTTTTGTGTGCAATTATACAATACTCCAAATATGTTAATATGCAGTGGTTGGGAAGATTGATGGATTCTAAATATATCAACAGGGAATTAACTGAGGTTTTCTCAAGGGGTTATTTTAGAGACAAACAAGACAAGACAGTTATTTTGAGCAACAGTCATATAATTCTTTTACATGGAACARCTCTTTGAGAGATGTCTGATTCACTGATAATTAAAATTATAAATGAGTCTTGTTTGGCCTGAGTGATTATGTTCATGCTCCAGTGAGCACGGCCTCTAAGTACTAAGGCATATAATTAGACCCTTCTTTGACCTTTCAATATCATGTTGACCATATCTAGGCTATAACAGATCCATAGCCTAGATAGTTGTTTAGGGCCAGATGGTGTTTTCATGCAAAATTAACGCAAGAGGTTGCTTCAAAGCTCCTTGTTCCATGGATAGCACAAGAATAGATGATTGAAATAGCGGCTCTGGTATGATATGATGAACTGTAACTGAACTTACTGAGGATGGGCACTTTGTATGTATCATCTTCCTTCCTGTCCAGCATTCTCCATGTCATTCTAGGTGATGTAACTTGTAATTTTTTAAACAATTCTCTTCCATTCAGCAGCAAGGTGTAAGTTTTAATCTGACTGTAGGAATAATTAATATATTTTACCAACACACATCTTTGTGTGTTTAACTAAATATAATAATTCTGCTTTTAGAATAGGCTGACAAGGTACATAATTCACATGAAGCATCTATGTGCTTTGTACATCCAAAGTAAGCATTACCTTCCTAAATTGCAAGAAGAATAGGGGGTTTTCATTCAAATGTAATTATATAGTGTGGGAGACTTTCACATATAAAATCCAACTGCTAATTCCTTTTCCTGAARTTTTAGTTTGGCCATTTCCAGTTCAAGCATTTTAAATTTTGACAGTTTCTGTAGGATGAAGGGTCACACTAAGGAAAATGACAAAACACAGGACACTAACAAGTCTGTCAGACACTGCTGAGAATTTCCTCAAATTAGAAGAAGACAGCCAAGGTAAGCATTCCCTTGAAATATCCCGATGAGCCTGAACTTCCAGAAAGTAGTTAATGTTCAGTGTATGAACACAGCACTTCTTTTAGGGACCCAAGAATAAAAATAATAATGGAAATTATATAATCATTATGGAAATAAAATGAAGTTATGAAATAGAAACTAGGAGAAGTATGTATCAGCTCTACATCTTGACTGCAGCTGTTACTTCATCTTACCTACTTAGGAATTCATCAAGAAATAATGAAACAATCCTTAATATTCCATGCAATCTTTAAATCTGTGCATAGGAAGGCATGAGACACACAATTTTCATATATTCATTGATTTGATGCTAACGAGTTGACAAGATATTGGGCTAAACTGTRCCCTAGTATAGTTTTAGTACTGCTTTACGGAAAATTAATATTGCCTATTTTTTTCCAAAGTCAGCTGTGAGAATTTCTGTAGTGTACAGTTTCCTTTTATTGCACTTGGGCAGACTTTGGAAATGGGGTCCAGCAGTAACTTTTTCTGGCAGTGCCTCCCTTTTCCACATGTTCATTTAGATGATTTACATCATCTTCTACCCTGTCCCCAGCCAAACTCTGCATTCTGTACCTACTACTGCAGGTAATGGGCCCAAGATGTATTTAGAAGCCCAGATGAGGGGTTATTGAATTTACATACTTTGTGTATGAGGCATACGAAAGTCATAGAAAGTAGTCTGACTGATGTCGGCAACGTAAAGGAGTATAATACTTTTCAATTATTGATTTTTAAACTAGCCTTTTGGTAAGCATGTCTTTGGTTCTGATGTTTCTGGCTCTTAGCTGTGAAAGAAATTGGTGTGGTTGGTTGTTTTCCGTCCTCCTAATCTGTTTAAACTGGGCTGCTACTTATGTTGTCTTTACAATGGTAGAGCAAGGGTTTTCTGTTTCCTTTTGCTGGTTTCATGTAGAAGTCAGGAGTAAGCCACTAACTTAAGAGTTATAGTAGCTTTGTGTGGTTATAGAATAGATGAAGGTTTGGTGTCTGTGTTAAGTGTCGTTCAGTTTTGCTGGGTGTAATTTCCTTCATAAGTATTTATTATGAAGTCTGACTTGCTGGAAGTGGTGTGTCTGTTCATGGCATGGAATTGTTTCATGAGCCCTCTTTCTCTTTCCCCTGAAACTTGTATAAAACATGTACTGTGCAAATGATTACCAGAAAAGTACTTGTAGGCTAAGGTTGTGCTAAAAAGGGCTGAATAAACTGTAATTCTTCATTTATGGAGATGAAGATACTGGAAAGTGTAATCTGAATTTGAACCTTTTTTTAATKACTAGGAAAGATTGCTCCCTGTCATTGTTTAATGCCATCTTTCATTCTAAACCACTGACAGGAGGCTGTGTCACCCACCGCTGAAGTGGATCTAATGCTCGTATTTAAACCATGTTAGCAGCAAGAAAAGRGCATTTGTAGGAGAGCAGCGGAGAGATGATCCTTTGTATAACTGGATGATCTTTTTTGGAGTTTACCTTTCTTAGGGAAGAGATGATGGAGAAAGGATGGATGCATAGATGGATGGGGAAGGGCTTCCCATCGCCTTTTTGGAAACCRGCGTCTGTTACCTGTGTGTGCCTGGGAAGCCATGGCGTGCTGGGAGCCGTTGGGGCTGCAGCTCCAGGGAGCAGGGTGTGAGGGAGACTGGGGCCAGAGTGGCTCCAGAAAGCACTGAACCGCAGGCAGTGAGTGCCCGGGAAGYCACTCAGGGTTTGGGGTCTGGCCTGTTCTGTAAAGGATGGATTTGATCCTCATAGGTTCCTCGTTCCCTTTCTGTCACCTCTCATGACTCCTGTCAGCTCCCCTGACTTTACTTTGAAAGGGAGAACTCCAGTTCGTGCTTCTGTTGTGCAGGGAGGAGATGTGGCTTGGCCTGGTAGCCCAGGAAGTTTTGAAGCCCCTCTGAGGAACAGAAGATCTAATATAGGAGTCCCTAAGAAACATGAGTAAGGCGACTTAGGATATAATTTTCTAAGATTTTTTTTTACCAGTGCAGAACCTGCTTTAATTACCATGTGGTTTCTTTTATTCTGTTGTATTTTATCCAGTTGTACTGGTACTGTCATTCAGTTGTTCAAAATATGAATATTCCCTCTTTTTATTATAAAAAGAGGATTATAAGAAGATGCTGCTCAAGTAAAGAGTGCACACCTGCTGTGTTAAGGCTTTGCCCTCTTTGTGGTTACTTGGAGAATGCTGTCCTAAAATAACCCCTCTTCCAAGGCAAGCATATTAAGAGCATCTCCTTTCAATTGGTTGTATTTTAACTATTGACTATGAAATCCTGATTTAAATATGAATAGATGTAATTTTTTTTTCCTGCAGTTAAATTCTTCTATTTGATTTTGGGTCTTTGCTTATGTATTCTCATTTTGTAAGGCAGCTGTTTAGGCTTATGCAATACTAGATAATGCTGACTGAACCTCCTGTGTTTGTTTGCATTATGCTTTTGTTTTACTCTGCAGTTCCAAATGATAGGTTGCAGTAAGTATTCAATTTTCTGATGAGGCTTAAAAGAACTTTGGCTCTTCAATGCATCAGCACACGACTCCTGTTTCACCATGATAAGAAAGTGTTTGCCTTTAGGGAAAAGGAAAATGATTGAATGCGTGTGTTTTACATTACTTGAACCATGATCATTTYAGTGAAACAGGCCAAGACATTAACAAGGGTTTGGCCATGAGGGAATTAAGAGTCAGTTGTGTATCTTATATCCTAGTCAGATATTGCTTTTCTCTTCTTTTGGAAAAAAAAAAAAAAAGTAGCACTGGAGTCGAATGCAGTTGGATCTACATAAACATGTGTAGATAAGAGCATGTGTGTGTCCATCCACATACACAGGTGACCTGTATGCAACATCTGTATGTAAAGTACAGCATTATCACTCAATGCTAATAGTGATCCTCAGCCAGCAAAATGTATTCACAGAAGAAAATACCATTTTAGCATTTACGTAGTGGTCAGAAGTAATGAAGAACGAGATGTGGTTATACCAAGTTCAGTGCCATTATTAATACAGATTTGAATATAAATCAAAGGTATGTAAAATTCATATGTAAAACTGTGTTATTTGTTGTATATTTATTGTATTATAATTCCACGGTAATTATTTTAGCCTCCATCTAGACTACATGGAATTTTCAGACCTTAGATCCACTCTCTTTCAGGAGTTGTCTGGCCACAGTCTTTCTTACACTAAAAATTTTGTTTATCTTTGAAGTCTCCCCTAAGCTGTATCCAAAAGTATCATTGCTTATGAGTCTTTGAGATTCCCTGTGTCACTCTGCTCCCTGAAAGGTTGGGAAGCTGCTCGAGTGGCAGTTCAGATGATAATCTAGATGTTGTAGCATGATCCTCTATGCTGTATCAGTACTGATGTTCGTCCATCCACTTTCTTTCAAACAGTAGCTGCATTGATGTCCTCTTGTACAGCATGATGTAAGGGGCAAGCACTGGACCATTTGCTGATATTTTGTAAGAAGTGATGTTCTAAAAGACGCCAATGAACAGGGCATGGAAAAGAAAATCCTGAAATCTTCCTACCAAAAATAGAATGGCACAATTCACAACGCCTTATCRTCTCAAACAATGATATGATAAAAATGGGTCTTCATTAGATGCAGTTCAGCCTTTCTCCTGAAGCTGGTAGGGCACTAGTGGTTTATCCCAACTTTAAAACTCTGGAAATGGTTACACAGTTGTTTAGAGAAYGATACTGCAAACTCTTGGAGGTACCGGGTTGCCGGCCCTCTGGGAATCACCATACAGACCACTGAAGCTTGTGCCAACTCTGCGTTCCTGGACAGCTATGGGATTAAGCCCTTAGCTGTTACTTCATGCATTCTGGTGAGACAATGGGGACAATGTGTTTCAAAAACTGAAATGGTTGCGGTCTGCATGTTTATATTCATTAATTGCATGGACCAGATCCTTTGGCTGTTTATGTCAGTCTGTGCTGATACAGCGTATGAGTCTATTTATATCTTTCCTGTATATTTTGTTGAGTTCTAATGATAAGCCTTATGAGACCACAGCTCTTACGACACTTCCTTATATGTGCCCAGAGTTTCAAGATCTACAGGATAAACTGTTTAGACTCCAGCCAGGCTTTCTGGTGTTAGATTTTGGTAGTTTCTAAGGCCTGTTGTTTTCCCTGCGCTGCCAGGGCTTCCTAGAGGGGACACGGGAACTTTAGACCTCATGGAACATGCAGCATTAACCTGTGAAATCAAGATTTTCACTGCAACATAAGCTGTCACCCAGGAAAGCAGTGTACAATGCATTTGTGAARTGTATGAAAAGAAGTCCAGGAATTCAGTTAATTAACCACATCAGTTTCTTAACGTGATCAATTTTAATTAAACTGAATTTTAATAGAGATCTGTGTAGTCTGTAGAGAGCAATTGCTAATTCTACAAAGCATGTGCTGCTTTTCACTTCAGATTTGCTCCCATCTAATTAATATGGATAGGGCATTAAGCCTTTTTGGACTCTGGTGGTTTTCATTTCATGACTATTAATGATTTTAATGAACTGGACTAATTCAGTAGTTTTCATCCTAGTGTTTCAGAGCTTTGTTCATCACAAATTTCAGGTTTATAATTGGTTTCCAGGTCTTAACAGTGGTCATTGATCAGCTTCAGCAGTTTCTTTTACAACCCAGTAGGAACATAAGAGAAGTTTTTAACCCTTTGCTATCACAAGGGCACATCAAAACTGCCTCAGTATCCAGAGAAAGAAGATGGGATCTGTGAGTTCACTGAACATGCCAAATTGTGTCTGAATACAAGTTGTGTAGAAATGTTGCCATTTAAGACATAAGACAAATGAAAAAGCAAACACGCAAGGTGAAACTCTGTCAATTTTAACGTATACTTATGTCATACAGTTCACAATACAGAGGACTTGATTCTGCACTGTTCCTCATGGTAGTTTTCTATATCAATAGAGAACTATCTTAAAGCATTACTATTCTAAATGTGTATTACCTATCTGATTTTTATATATAGAGACATGTATATATGTATGTACAATGGTTGTGAAAAGTGTRGAGACTGCTTGTTCATACAGTGCCATGTGTATTCAAAACCTTGCATTAATAAATCAACAGACCTTTTTMACTCTTTCTGTATCTTATGTGTTTAGATTAGAAACCCTTCATAGATTCATCTCCCTGGCTGCACAAAGACTGGCACAAAATGTCTTTCTCTTAGTAGAGGCCTTTAGTGTGCTATGTACTATTACCAATAGCAAACACCTTCTTTCAGTAGGACTTAAGTCCGCTGCTGAGGTAAGTAAAAATGCATCTATATTATTTTTGCATTTAACAATTTAGATATTTTCAGTGGGGTTTGACCAAGAAACCTTGTACCAGTAAGGCAAGTTTTATTGATTCCTACATAAAACATTAATGCTGGAAGTTCTCTTTCAACAAACAAGCAAAGCYCATGTTTTTGTTCATTCTTTTGTCTACCTGTACTGCCTTCATGGACCTTGAGAACTTTAGGACAACCAATTCRGAGGAAGCAAATAGTATCAAGTTTCATTTTTAAGTCAGTTGGTCATCTTAGACTAGGGAAAATAAAATAAAAAACTTTTGCAAATTTGTTTTAGATGTAAACAATTATTTTCATTTACAAGCTACACAGAATGCTTTGCAGTTGCTACAGACAATGTGCTGAGCCATGGAAATAAGAAGCAGCCATATGTGTCCTGGTGTCATGGTGATGGTATTGGTGTTTTGTTTGTTGCAAATCTTGACCATCAATCAATACTGAGTGTGAAGGTAAAACAGAGTTAGCTTGCTACACAATATGGTCAGCAGTTACCTGCTGTTTGCAGGTGGCCRTCTGCAGAAGGACACAGCCCACTGTGGGAGCACTCACGCTCATTGGCATGAGAAGGCAACATGGTCTGGTGAACTGAGCTACCTSTGGGCATTGACTTCCTCTCAAATGAGTCAGGAAGAACCTGTGCTCCTCAAGGCTCTTGTTCAGTTGTGTGCCAGCCTTTTTATTTCTATTTCTCATGGTCATACACATTTGGAATCAGGGAAGATGAAGCATTTCACACCAGCAATTTCCTAATGTTTATATACATTTCTAGTCTTCAGTTACTTGATTTCTAAGTGTTAATGACAGTTTGGAATGATATTTGCAGTCTAAAAAAAAAAAAAAAAATCACATCTTGTCTAGAGGCAGATCAGAGACCCCAGATGTGAACCTTCAGTAAAGCATCAGGAGGCTATGAATTAAGACTGAAAAATAATGTGGTGTGTTTCTTTTGAATTTTCATTTGAATTCTACCAGAAGAACTAATAGCAGCTTTGATATAATACTAGATATATCTGTAGGTTTGGTGCTGAATGGAACTGTATTTGTGCCACTTCGCCAGTATCAGTTGGTACCATTTGCCCATCATCTACCACTGCACGTTGGATAATTGTGTTCAAGTTCTGAATGGATAAGAGCAAGTTACAAGAGAAGCTTATGTATATTCAGAAGATTAAACAATGATCATAACTATTTCTTGTAGTCCTGTAATCTCTGCAGGTACTAGCGTAGGGCTCCCGTTCCTTCAGAAAGACACCTTGCACTCCGGCAGAAGGATCTCTGTCCTACTGCTGCCAGTTATAATCTCTTTGGTTGTACCTGAGATGAGAAGACTCTTATCCAACTGCACTGTGGTTTGGAAATCTCTCTGTTTCAGCACTGATGTGTGTGACTCTATCAGCTGCACTAAAGATCCATCATGCTTTCCAACTGTCTGTTAATCCCACTTCAGTCTTTGTCAGGGTTTGTTTTTTAGCTGCCTTCAGACTGTGTCACTTCTTCAGAATGTGACAAGGATATAATGTATGGATGTGTAAGACCAAAATTGTTGGATTGCTAAGCAATAATGGTGAAAAAGATGCTAATGACTGTCATTGTTCTCTGAAACAATGCTCTTTTTTTTTCCTTTTTTGAGCTCGCTTTTTTCATTCACCTAGCATTTTTAGCACTTTTAACATTTCTAAAACAGTGCTGTCTGAGTCAGAGCTAAGAAACATGCTGAAATAGTACGATCTAGTGAGTAGGGTAGTGAAAGATGATGAATGGCATGTGACGCTTAATGGCTCAATATTTTCACTGAAAAGTGAATAGAAGCTCTCATTTTATTTACTTGCTTTTTGTGAGGTTTGAGCTTATCTGTAGTCTAGCAAGCTTCTGTTATAAAGAGCTGTGATGATTTCTTGGAGTGGAGGTAAGGGGGAGGTTTGACCATATGCTTATTACATTTCAAGACAGAAGAATTATCCTTGGATTTCTACTCCGTCTTGAATAGATTTTGAGACCACTGGAAAAATGCATTAAAAAATCCTTCTGGACAAAATTAACAAAGTAGAATGCCTCTGACTCCCAGTTCCTTTCCCTGTTTTGCTCCATCTGCCCTCCAGAACAGACTCCTGGGAGGTGAGCAGTATTCTGACTTTATGATGACTTGCAGCAAGATTTGCATGACACTATCTGCGTGTGTGTGCCCCAGGCAGAATTTATTCATTTCATGTAATTTACAGTATGCTGCAATGATTCTGTAAAGTCAGGAAACATTCTATACAGAAGGATTAAGAGCTGGGTTTACAGCTGTAAGAAATACAGATATGTAACTGTGTTTTATAATCTATTAATTCCCTTTCAGTGATGAGTGTAAATGTTAATGTGCTGACATAAAAATCCATTGACACTGAGACACCACTGTTAAAAGTATTGTATAGGTAAATTCTTGATCTTATAGTGCAGTCCACAAGAATTGGCGGGAAGGTGTTTTGGGGAGAGTCTACATAAGGAAGGGTATGGACTGACTAGAACAGTTTTCCAACCAGATTTGAACCATTACGATTGGTTGGCTGTTCTCATGTCAGTAGACCAAAAAGGTGTTAATAAAGCAGATGCCAATTTATTCAGTTAAGTTGAAAGTGACTTTTTCAGTTTGCAGTTTCTCCCTTTGATATAGCGCAAGTAAGTGCTGCTGAGGACAGTAGAACAAAAGGAGAATAAATAATGGGGAAATAAAGATAAAATAACATTAAAATACAATAAACTGCAATCTGTTTTATTTAAGGACATGGTTTTGTAATCAAGGGTCAGAGAGGAGGAAAAATGTGAAAAACAGCACCAGAAAGGGACAGAACTATGTTATCTTGTATATCTAATACAGTCCTGAACATAGTGTTACTGCAACACAATAAGCAGCTGTGATTTAGAAAATGGTCATTTGAAATGTCTAGATCCCAGTTTTCCTTTTTCTTTCATCATTGCAGTCAGCATAGTAACAAAAAATAGCTCTCATGATGTCATAAACTTTAATGAAGAAAGCAATGTCTTTCTTGAATTATTTATTTTACATAAAACATTTATAAAGTGCTACCAGACAACATGTAAAAGCAGTATAATAAAAGCGATAAGCATTAGAATCAGAATGAATTTGGGCACCTCATACATTCTGTGGGATTATTCTTCAACTGTGCCCTATATGTGGCTACAAAACACCTTTTCTGCCATCCTTGGTCCTGTGGCCTCTCTGGGGAGGCTCTCGATATTTGAACAATGTTGCTGGACTGTCCTCAGCCAGCTCCCAGCTTTTGCCAAGGGACTGTTTCCCAGCTGGGAGCTGCATGTCATGGTCTGTGCTGGCCTTACCGTTCTCCCCCTCCCCGTCTCCAATGCCTTTCTATGCTGTTGAGCACCAGTATTCTTGCAGAAGTTTGAAGTGTAGCACAGAATTGGCTGACTTGGCCCATGAAGCACTGTCCCTATGGTTGGGGATCTCCCAGCTGCCCCTATAGCTGAGCTTTAGGTCCCATAAACTCTCTTGGAATTGCAGAGCTTTAGGTCCTATAAACTCCCTTGGAATAGCAGAATAAGGACCAAGGAACAGTGATCATTAATCTCAAGCTTGGAAAAATGATAAAATTCTCAATGTAAGACATAAAAAGCAGCCAAGGTGTTCAAGTAATGTGCAAAGGAGATAAGATAGCTGTTGTTCTTACTGAATAAATAAATTTGTAGTTATCTAAATTAATAATGCCACACAAATATGTGACTTCTATGAAATGACAGCATTACATAGAGCATATAAGCATAACATAAATGACATTACTTCGTTTGAAAGCCGAGTCTGTGCACGTGTACAAAATAGAGGTGCTGGACTTCGCAAATACAGTTTGGCAAGTGAAATTAGATCATTTTGTCACACACACAAAAGCTTTGCAGCGTACGCTCTGGTGTCACATATTCTGTCAAAAAATTTATTTTTGAAATTGCTGAGTGATAGTTTGCTGTGAGGTGGTGCTGGTGTGGCTAAATACCTCTTTGAGAGTGCTACTTCGTCCCTTCATATAGTTCTTAGGTGCATCTCTTCAATTCACCTTCTGGTGAGATTCATACCCTGGTGAGGTAGGTTATCATGCTACCAACTCTTGCTGTGCTCAGTATTTCTCATCTGCTGTGTCATCTGTTTGTTTCAGAGCAATCTCTCTGGGTTTCCTGAATTAGTACAGCATAGTTCCCCTGAGGCAGTATTGGTATTGCCTGCTGATAAGGTGTCAATAAGTTTCCCAATAATAACCTGTCAGATGCTATGATGTGCTCCAGTGTGATTTCTTGGCATGTAATTTGTTGGTGGGGTATAATAGGTCCCATCTAGTTTCTAGACAATATCAACCAACAGATGGTCCTCATACTCATATCTCTTCTTCTAGGTAATCCTGTTGGTTCCAGATCGCAATCACAATTAAGTATCTGGAAATAATCGACTTTTTTTTTTTATAGAGTCTTTAGGTCAGCTGCTGAGGGAAAAAAAATCTGGCAGAAAACTTTGATTTGGAGCAAGTCTTAGCTATTTATTTTCTCATCTCAATGAAAGAGGAGAAAATTGAACAAAGCATATCATTCAAACTTAAATGAGCACAAAAAGAAGACTGCTGCTTCGCTACTTTTCCCACAAGAACTTGAACTTGCGTCTCAGAAAATTGACTGTAAGACCAGGCAATAGAGTCGCTTTCTTTTATATGCTGAGGGTTTTGCATGGTTTGGTTTGGTTTGGTCTCAGTAAATATTTACATATTTGTACTAACTGAAGGAGTATCAACAGCAGGAGCTGAGAGCACATAGATAGAGGCTGTGTATGGTTTTGGCTTGTGGTGTGAGAAATGAAGGTTCAGATTTTCAGAAGCAGAGAAATATATTGAATCTGGCCTTGTGTTGCTGTCACTGGGCAGTGCTGCTGACAACTCCACTGACAAGTTAGAAAGTTGATCTTCAAAAATGTTTTTTCATTCTCCAAGCCTGTTTTGATGGGTTTCTCACAAATTTCATATTAGTTTTGGCCCATGTAGTCTTGGGGTGGCCAAATTAAACCTTCTGGTAAATAACTTCAATAATATTTTCAGTTTTGCATGTGTGTATTTGCTTGGTTTTTGTTGTTGGTTTTTTTTAAAGGCATTGTCTTCATGGCAGTCCTCTTCAGCAACAGGCAAAAATATGTGGTTAAAGTGATATTTTGCCAAATTTTGCAGTTTGCGAGTGTATTAAAGACTCAACAACTAAAAATGTTTTTAATTGTATGGGAGCTATTTACTGTCAGAATTGCAACAGTCACTGGTACTGCTGAAAGCCTAATCTACTGACTTTTCCATAATGCATTTTCCTGGGCTGATCAAAGTGTACTGGTCTCATGACTGAACTGCTAAAGCACCTAAAAAGCCTCTAAGGCTTCATAGAAAAGCTGCTCTGGTGTATGACTGTTGCATGGTTTTGCACACAGGGTCACCAAACTGTGTGTGTTTTTATTTTTGCAACCTAACTACTGTATCTATAGCAAATCAAACAGGAGATCTGCTTGCTTTAACTAAAATTTGTAACACAGCAAAGCCCTTTGCATGCCTATTGATCTCGGGTAAGAATAAAAATGTTGGAGTGGTAGAATTCTACTTGGAATCAGTTTTTGTCCATTTAAGTACTGGCCAATAGTCAGATATGACTATAATTGAGCCTATTCTTCCTTTCTTTGCACAGGAAAGACTTCTTGTAGGAGGCAGGAAGTGTTTTGCATAAATGAGGCAGGTTCCAGTCTTCTAGATGGGCAGTATTTTCACCAGAGCTGCTCCATGTATTTGCTTTCTGCCTTCAGCCTGTCCCCAATACACACGTACCTCTAGATACCATAGGCACCACCAACCCCTCCAGGTAGCTATGTGTTACGGGTCTGTAACCAGTAACTGGTACCCTGACAGGAAGACTCAGTGTCTCAGTTTGGATAAAGTTCTGAGACTTCAATAGTGATCTCGTGGTTTCTGATGACTTGGGATGTTCAAGATCTGCTCTGATGCAGGAAGTTCAGTTACCTTCAGGTCTGCACTCCTGTCACAAAAACAAGTCCTTTGACTGAAGTGGTTTCTGGCAAAGTGCCTCTTCTTTTTAAAATCTCATGCCATCTAAGTGGCAGATGTGATCTGACAATGATGGAGGATGGGTCAGTGAATATTATATATCCTGGTGAAATACAGAGTTTGGGAGTGGCAACATTGAAAGCTTCTTATCAGCTTTTCCTGTCAGTCCTTGCTAGTACACCAAGTGGAGTCTGCCCGCAAGGGACAATGAACACAAGCCTGTTTCTCCCTTCTAGAGACGTGGGTACTACTGGTTCCTGTCAAGTACTCTGGGCTAGGTGGGACCCCAAACTGGTACCTGAGTTTGTGAAGAAAAAAAAAAAGAGGGAAAAAAAAAACCACCAAACCCCCAAAACCATACTAAAAAACCCAACCCAAACCCCAGATTTCCTAATTTTTTAAAGTTGTTCTTTTGTTTTAAGGGTTTATATTTTGTATTCTCATTGCTCAGATACTTCTAGATTTAGCACATTAGCCTGTCTTGTAAGGGGAAAAAAGTGTGGTTAATTTTTAGAGCTAACTGAACATTGTGGTGAATGGAGTTAAATCCAGTTGGCAGCCGGTCACAAGTGGTGTACCCCAGGGCTCAGTTTTGGGGCCAGTTCTGTTTAATATCTTTATCAATGATCTGGACAAGGGGATTGAGTGCACCCTCAGTAAGTTCGCAGACGACACCAAGTTGGGTGGGAGTGTTGATCTGCCTGAGGGTAGGAAGGCTCTGCAGAGGGATCTGGACAGGCTGGATCAATGGGCCGAGGCCAATTGTATGAGGTTCAACAAGGCCAAGTGCCGGGTCCTGCACTTGGGTCACAACAACCCTGGGCAACGCTACAGGCTTGGGGAAGAGTGGCTGGAAAGCTGCCTGGTGGAAAAGGACCTGGGGGTGCTGGTTGACAGCCGGCTGAACATGAGCCGGCAGTGTGCCCAGGTGGCCAAGAAGGCCAACGGCATCCTGGCCTGTGTCGGGAATAGTGTGGCCAGCAGGAGTAGGGAGGTGATCGTGCCCCTGTACTCGGCACTGGTGAGGCTGCACCTCGAATACTGTGTTCAGTTTTGGGCCCCTCACTACAAGAAGGACATTGAGGTGCTGGAGTGTGTCCAGAGAAGGGCGACGAGGCTGGTGAAGGGTCTGGAGAACAGGTCTTAGGAGGAGCGGCTGAGGGAGCTGGGGTTGTTTAGCCTGGAGAAGAGGAGGCTGAGGGGAGACCTTATCGCTCTCTACATCTACCTGAAAGGAGGCTGTAGTGAAGTGGGTGTTGGTCTTTTCTCCCAAGTAACAACAGGACAAGAGGAAACGGCCTCAAGTTGCTCCAGGGGAGGTTTAGATCGGATATTAGGAAAAATTTCTTCACTGAAAGGGTGGTCAAGCATTGGAACAAGCTGCCCAGGGAAGTGGTTGAGACACCATCCCTGGAGATATTTAAAAGACGTGTATATGTGGTGCTTAGGGACATGGTTTAGTGGTGGGCTTGGCAGTGCTAAGTTAACGGTTGGACTGGATGATCTTAAAGGTCTTTTCTAATGTCAACGATTTTATGATTCTATGAACAGCTATTTGTTATTTTAGCATATTTATTCTAAATAATGTCTTGTTATTTTAGAAATTTGTTCTTTGCCAGGTTGTCTGGTTCAGTTATAGCCTGCCTGGCTGCTTGCAAGGCAAATACTTTGAAATCTACTGAAATAATAACTAGAATAATGACAAATAATTTCTAGAATCTGCAGAATTTATTGTCTGGATTTGGTTTGAGTTTTATTGATTTATTTTTATTATTGTTGTTTTTAAAACAAGCCTGTCTGTTTTCTGAAATGAATACATAGTATAGAATTATTAACCAGATGATTCTTTTAATTGGGTAAATGTTAAATATAGATAAAGTGCTAGTTAGTCAATGGAACTGCTATTCTCCTGAAAGCCCAAATCTGTTTCATATAGTACTACTCTCTGCCGTGCATTGTTCAGTTTTGTACACAGTGCCCAGATAAACATGCAGGGATGACTTTTCTCTAGGCAGTAGCATAGCATGAACTCAGCCTGTGCATGCCTCCACATTGCTATTTGTTCTTCTTACTACTGCCAAGCAAAGCGTGGGAGTGCAAAATGGGATGACAAGACAGCGTTGCTGAGCAAGGTCACCTGGAGCTCACATTTCAGAGCTAAGCAGGCTACTGCTCTTGACTAAACTCCTGGTGAGTTCACTGCCTTGAAGAGTAGGTGGCCATGGCACAGACAAGATTTGCTTGCTTGCTTACTCTTGGTAGGAGCATAAAGGTGATGCTTTGTGCCTGAGAAGACACAGAAGCAGTGAATTCTGTCTTGGAAAGCTTTTTATGCTTATTCTTAAGGTGGCAAAATTCAGTTTTGCATGTACTGTATGGAGCCGACTATATAATGATGATACTTTAGATTTAATTTTAGTAAGTTATGAGGAATGTGGAGATGATAACTTTGAAAGACGTGATCACAAGTGATTCGGTTTAAATTACACGGAAGGATGTACATAAACACCAAAGCAGCAAGTGGGGTTTAATTTCCGTAGCTCCTAGTATCTCTGGTGAAGGTATTCCTTATTTTTCCATTTCTTGCACGGTAAAGCCCAAGAGAAAGAAAAGTCTGATTACCAATACTTTACGCATATCACCTGCAGCTGATATTTTTAAAAAGAGGGGAAGAAAACAGGCATAGAAGCACAATGTGAAAACCAATATCAAGCTTGACTTTGACAGTTCACTCCTAATGAAGGCTATATATGTGTGTGCGAGTGAACAAGGAAAGGGGGACCTGAGGTCCCGTCTTCCCTGTCGCCTTACTTGCTTCCTCTTCAGCGTTCAAGAAACTCTGTACCTCTAACTTTTGTAACACTTACCTGAAAACTTGCTGTAAACGAACATTATTTTAAAGGTGTGTAGGTTATTTTATGTGAAAATAAGGTAAGTCTAAAAGTGTGTAGTCATACATATATTTTTTAAAAATTTCAAAACCTGTCTAATGCTAAGCAAGAAGTAGTCCCATTACAAGAAGCAGGATTAGTCATTGGCTTAAATTAAGTAATTTGCTTAGCTGATGCATAGAAATATCCAGAGTCCCAGTACTTAAGAAATCAGTGTAATATATCCAGTGCCTCCTTCATGGTTTATATTTTGGGAACCCAGGGGTTATATGTTTTTCAAACATATTTGAAATAAAACCTAAGAAACAATATTAGCAAAGCTACTATACAATATATAACACTTAGAAGAGAGAGAACATTTGAAACTATTAAATTATCATCTACAGTATTACCCACAATATTTTACTAGGTCTATGAGAACTTTGAAATTTGCTTTAAGGGCTGCATAGTTAAACACTTTTTAAATGCACTGCTTAATTTTTCCTCACATTGTAATTCATTGTTGGCCTTTTCCGCAATGAATTGTTGGGATTAACCAATAAATCAGCAGAAAAGACATGCCAATTTCCTCAACAGTTGACAAATTACAGTGTGGGCAAAGTACTGTATGTTTTATTTATTTTTTTAAAATTTATTTTCATGAGGAAGGCTAACATTCAGATGCCCCCAAAACATGCTGTTTTTATTTGGTAATATTGCATTTAATTATGTTCCACTGTTTCTCAAGTAGCATTTGTAAATGTATTGCTAATAGTCATTAGCATATTAAAGTAACATTTTCCTTGATTTGTGAATATTTACCTCGAAAAAATAGTATTATTTGGGAATAGAAGATTTGTAATTACAAGGTTTTTCTTTCTAGAGTGTCATTTTAATAGAAGACCTTTGTCTTGGGTGTATTTTTTCAGAATAAATAAAGCAGAATTTTAGGTTTGAATACTGTAGTTCTGAATTATTTAAATACTTGCATTCCGGTTTCCACACATTCATTATTTTCTAATGTTTTGGGATTGCAGCTGTGCAGTCAAACTAGGCACCCTATCTGCCATGTACAAATCCTGTATCTGTATTTACAAATGGATAATTAGCAGGCCATTCGTAAGTAGCACTTGATGTGTGTGAAAACTAGTGATAAATGACCATGCAAATTAGACCGTTAATTGTGCATTACCTTGGATTTCTCAATTCTTAAATATCATTGTCTGCAACAGTTAATAAATACAGTATCATTCTTTGTCAGGAATGCTGTCTCTTTTATCTTTATCATAACAAACCTATTGTTTAAGACAAGCTTTTGTTAAGTGCTTAGAAAGTGCCAGTAGAGAGAAAACGTTCCTGACCTTGGCCATGTACTACACCCTCTGAAATTGTATTAGCTTTTATACTGCATGATGTATGAGCAGCCTTTTGAGATCTAGGAGTCTGGAATACGATGCTGAAAAATAACCATTCATGCGATCCATTCAATATTTAAGGTTAGGCACATCAAAAAGATGGCAACGCTGGAGTGTATTGCAGCATTACGGGGTTCCTTACAGCCCCGAAGCTGCAGTCTGTACCTGGGGAGCTTCCCTGGGGGACAGGGAAGTTCCTGTGCAGCAGCTGCCTTGTAGACGCCATCGAGACTTCTCCGTCTCTGAGAGACACCCCAACTGTGGCGGGGGGAGGGTGTTGTATGAACTGCGGTGTGCCAGGTCCGTAGAGATGAGGCAAAGTAGAGAAAATGCCCCCATAGTCACGGTCCTGATCTCGGCTGCTCGCTGCGCACAGGCCAGAAGCTGCTCCCCTGGCGAGCACAGTTACGAGGGTGGAAATCGGATCCTGTCACGGAAGAGGTGAAACGTCCCAGGGGCGGGGATGCTGCAATGACTAAAAACCAAACGGTAACAGTAAATCACCCGCGACTGAGCAAGATCTGTAATTGAAACAGAGCTTATGCTTTCTAATGACTCTTGTGGGGAAGAGGCGCAGGTCCCCGGCCTGTGGAGGGGTGAGCACAGGTGGGCGAGGAAGGAGGCTGGCAGAGAACATGGCTGCATCTTCCACCTCCCTGTCACGTTGCACAGGGAGGCCGACTCTGCCCCCGTCTCTGCTTTTCAGTCAGCATACATTTTTGCATGTATGGGTGGCATCGTAACTTTCTAAAGCTCCGTGGAAATCGAGGGAGCTCACCTTATTCCAAGGCCAGGGCACCGGTCCCATGCCGCGGGCAGGGCGCCGGGCAGCCCCCACGTCCCCGTCACCCCTTGCTGGCTTAGCGCACCTGGGGAGGGAAGAGGCAGCGCTTTGGGACACACTGTGCTTTTTCTTGCTGCCTTTTGTTAAAAATGATTTGATCTTCAAGTATGATCTCATTCAAAAATGGTGTAATTTCTATATTGCTGTGTGATAAAGTCGTTAGTCTGCTTCTGGACAGCGAATGTTCTGGGAAGGGCGAAGGCCCTGTGGGGACCAAAATGGAGGTGGGAGCCATGGGGAAGTACTTACAGCATCTGTTTGCATGTTAAAACTGAATTTCTGTTTACTCATTTAAAACCCTCTAGAGAATATGGCTAGATATATATTATTTTAGAAACTATACATTATTTACTTAGCTGTGACAAACGCTCCTGATTTAAAACCAAACTGTGCTGCTTGTTTAGGTACCAAGTAAAAATACACCCCTACGTAGGAGGAAGTATAGCTAATGAAAAGCATCAGTGATGTTCGAGTGTGTTCGTGGGAGGGGGACTGGTTGGTTTCTGAAGCTACAAGAATTGGTGGTAAGATGCCAGTAGACACACTTATGTGGATACAAAGCAAGTTCTTGGGGTATAAAGATGTCTGCCATACTGACATTAATTAAAGTATAGTTAAGGGTAGAATAGCGTGAATTAACAGCACTTTGGCTTTACCTTCAAACTTTAAATGATCAGATAAACTCTGTTGTAAGAAGCTCTAGCTGTATTTCTGTATTATCATCAAGGTGTATGAAACTTGTCTGGATGTAAGTCTATCACAACTTTTAAAACTTAGCTTACTTACATAATTTGAAAAGTGCGATAGCACCATTCAAGCTTTTTATTATAATTTCTGTAACTAAAATCTGAAAATCTTAGGGACGCAGTTTTACAGTACATTGCTGGTGGTAGTTGGGCTGGCTTGAGCGGCTTTCAGGCCAGGCTGATCATTCGCGTCCCCTTGTGCTCACGCAGCTTTCCGTGGCGTTCCTCTTGGAGGGAACGCTTGCGCTGGTCAAACAGGCTGGCAGGCAGCTGAGAAGACAAAGGCTCTTTGGGGTGGGGAGGGGGAAGACTGCTTGTGCCAGCCCTGCCACCACAGCCTGAGGCTTGGGAAACTTCATCCTCCTCCTCAGCTTCTGCCCCGGCTTGCATGTTTGCCATTGAATTCAAGGCTTATACAAATGTTTTATTTGTAACAGTACAGCAGTATTTCACCTAGCAGTTTCTCTTTGTTTTTCCCCAATGTTTCAAAATCAAGCTTCAGAAAACTGTTAGGGAGAGAAAAGGAAGGTTTCCTTCCTTTATGCATTTGTTTCTGTAGGCACTCTACCTCTTTCATAGGGTAAAAATATTATTTACCTGTTTTAAGAAGGTTGTAAGGGAGAGCCTGAGAAATTGGTATTTAAATATGTATTGGAACAAAATGGTCTTGGAAGGTTGGTTTAATTTTGGTGGTAATTTACAACTACTTCTGGAATCACTATTTTGGCAATACTTTACTTCCTTCTTCTGTAAACAAAATACAGCTCATAAAAGCATCATACCAAGAAAATATAGGAATATGCAATACGTCCAGTACCTCTTTCTCTTTTGCACCACTAGTAATACATGGTGAGATACGTAATTTGTATAAACAGTCACAGATGGAGCTTCAGTTTTACTATTAGGATCTCTCATAAAGCACTAATTAGTTGGCTTAAAGGAAAGCACTAGGGAAAAAATGGGCTTTGTGGATCAGAAAGATGGAATCTGAATTGAAGTTTCTGTTTCATAATTACCTACACCTTTATTTTGGTTTGGGCCATGCCATGACCCAAAAACCTCTGAAAATAAAGGTTTCAATTTACAGACTTCAAAAGCTGTTATCTAACTTTCTGTTTTCCCATTGATAAACTTAGATAACGCAATAATTTAAATAACCTGCCAATTTTAAGGTAGCATTTGAGTGCTTTTCTTGATGTGAATATTACTGGCAGAAAAGAGATTCTTCCTTTGCCCCTTATTTCCCAACATGCGCATGTCAGAAATGAGCTCCCGACAAAAATTAAAAAAAGACTGTCTCCCCAAAAGTGTGCATGTTAGGACAGGACCCAGGTTTGTGATCTTGAAAGTGAACTCAAAGAAAAAGCCGTATTTACTGTGCTTTTTGAAATCAAAGGTCTTTATAAATGTGGGTAATTTCAAACTAAGGTAATGAAACTTTTGTCTCAAACTGTGCAAGTTTCTTGCTCTAATAAATTTGTCCACTGGTGGTACTAGCAATCTTTTCACTGTCTGAAAAAATGATTCAGATCGCCCACAAAGCCTAAACTCATTGCTATGATTAAATCTTCTTATCCAGTGGGGCCACCCTAAAACACCTCAAACATTTTGTAAATAAGTTTTACGGTAAAGCATCCTTACTTGCTGGTGGCAGAAGCAAGTTACATTTTTATTTCAAGGCTTAGTTGGGTTTTCTCTAGATGATGAAATTTGGATACAAAGCCTTAACGTTCCAAGGATTCAACCTGCTTCAGGTATTTATCCTTTCATGCTTTCAATCCTTGATTGCATGACTCTTTTGATGAGAAAGAATACGTATGTATGTGTGCTGATAATTTTATCTAGGGATTAATAATTGCTGTGAAGATTCATTTAGGAATAATGATGATTTGAAAAATATTAATTAACCAGTCGGGTTGAGAGCATTGGCTAGCAGCATTAGATTTCCAGGACTTTGATTTCTTGCATGTACTTTTGCTCTGTGAATCTACATTTTTCTGCATCTAACTCTAATTAATCTTTAATCAACTTTTCTTTCATTTCTAACCCTTCGCTTTTAGAATTTCGTGATCTTGTTCTGTTTATTAAATAAAGGTTCCTTTCCAAATACAAATGTATGTTGAAGAAAGTTAAGATAATGCTTAGAATGAAGTGAATGTTGCAATTTTAGGGTATTTAATTAATACTAGAACACTTGAAACAAAGTCCTGAAATGAATGGGTTTTGCTGATGAGTTGGTTTATATTTTATTTTTCCTAAGGGGAAAAATATTTTTTGTTCTTAGTCCAACATTTGTCTCAAGAATAAGCGTAATGAGCATCTGAGAGTTGACTGTGGGTGAAATGATGTGACATGCCAGTGACATTTTCATTAAAAAATATTTTAATGAGAACAGGAAACAGAAGGGGGGGAAAAAATCACTGTAGGCTCTGACGCAGTTAGCTACCAAAAAGTACAAATATTTACTTTGGAGTGTGGTTGTATGCGTGTGTGTATATATTTTTTAATTATTATTTTTTTTTTTTTTTTATTTCCACAAAATAATCTTTAAAGAGGTGCCGAAGTTTTTTGTAATGGGATATAAGTAACACAGAACATAAGGGTAAGGTAAGACTAAGTTAAGTGACATGAGCTGCTCCTGTTCTTTGTACTAGGGAAGCAGGAGACTCTCAATAGTAGCTGTTTTTAACCAGTCTAACAGTTTGTTGAAATAATATGCTATTGAGAGGAACTGGGAAATGTAATGTGCTGCATTTCCATATGCATTTGTATCACCTTTTTGTTTATAGCAGCAAAAGCTATGTCATTAGAATGAAAATAAAAAATTAAAAAAGTCRGAAAGAAACAGACAACATCAGCTGATCTCTCCCAGGTGGATCCACTTATAAAACTACAGCAGCATCTATCAATTTCGGTTATCCATACTTCGGTTTATTTGCCTAGTACCAAAGCAATTCAGATTTAAAGTGCTGGGGAGCATAAGCTAGATAAGTAATAAGACTAAATTAAAAAAAGACTTGTGTTTGGATAAGAAGTCCATGCTTTCCCCCTAGTGCATCAACCATTTTTACTAGGTTGTTGTAAAGGTGTTTCAATCTAAGACACGAGTACTGTAAAAGCGTACAGCATATACATGGCAGAATGATCATCTTCCCCAAAACGCTGAAAATAAAGACTTATTCTTACTTTCTGTGGTAAGTATATAGTAATGAATGAATCACCAAGTCCCTAGTGTCAGATTAAAGCTTGGGTCTGCATAAGTTACTCATAAAAGGCCACGTAAGTGGAAAAGAACGAAGACTGGGCAGTGCGGTAGCAGGCAGGGACCCTTGGCTCTAGCTGGGGCAGCGCCTCATGTACCACCCAGCAGTTCTGCTGCCCTGTTGGGGCAGGAGCAGAAAGCATACATGCTGCAAAACTTGTTGCACTACATTATGTTAAAGTCGATGAGGCCTCACAACTGCCTGCAAAAATATTTTTGATTACAGAAAACTAAATGTTCAAAGTCATATAAGGGAAGGCAGAGAAAAATGTCTGTTTAACCAGTCTGTTTCTGACTGTTGGCTAGTGTGTATGTGCCTGAAATTTTTGTTTGAAATCAGCCAAGGTGTTCTATAAACTTTTGCAATGTCATCTCAGCCAGTAAAAGCTTGAGAGGATAATTCAAATGAGTGAATATTTTTTGTATATCTCAGAACACTTATACAATTAATCATTCCCTTGAAAAATGTTTTGAATTTTTGCCAGCACTTATATTGGTACAGAGCCAGTGCAGAAATAATTGAAGGGTCCTTACGTGTAAACATTGTAATATGTAATAGAATTTGGGAATGAGGGAAAGGTCTGGGTTCACATTGCAGTGGTGTCATCCCAGAGCTCAGATACTGTGTGAGAAGGGGGGCTGCAAGCTAGATCAAGATGGGGAAAAAATCCCTCCCCCCTCTTCTCTTTTCAATTGTTGGCATGATGGCTCAAGCCCTTCTCTTCTTCCACACTGTAATTGAAATCTGAAGCCATTCTTGTTCCAGTCTTTAAATGCAACAAAGAATGAGATGTGGAAGTGTCTTGTGTAAGGGGGTATTTAGACCAAATAGTAATTGATCTTCGGTTTGGATTCTAATAATCTGAATGGGTAAGGACATCTTCCTTCATTAATATCCCTTCCATGCTCGGTAGGCAGGGATCCTGAAGTTCTAATAAGTATCAAAAAACCACTGTAATCTGTCCCTGACAGTAACAAACCATTTAAAATAAATGAGACTTGCATAACTCGCTTCAAGCACACACAAAGGCAAATTTCATACAAATGTCTGTATGCTGTCTCAGCTTCATCTGTCAACTCAGGGTCTTGGTTGCCCTTTCAACACCCCTCATACTTCTGCTGTAAGGTTCCTTAAAACCGAGACTGACAGCATCATGCCAAACTACATTAGGCAAAAATTAGGACATGAGTAATTTCACCCCAGAATATTTTTCACTTGTGCCTTTGGGTGAATATATAATAATAAAATGATTATCACAGAAGAATAACCTTAGGAAATCCTGAATAAGTAATATATCGTTTGCTTATTTTAAAAGAAAACCCTGACTACTTTTTATCTACAGAAAGGGACAGAGGGAATAGAAAGGTGTGCCTAATTTTTAACGTCCTTAGTCCAGTGTTTAGAATTCTGTTGGTTTCTAATATATTTTTAACTCAGAAATATATTTAAATGAAAATCTACTAGGTGGACCAATTTTCATAGCAGAAATAATGACATGTTTTCTTCAGTCTCTGAGCTTCCAAACTGTGCCACAGGGAGATTTTACCTTTTTAAACAAACCAAGTATTTCTGTACAATGAACCAGCTCCGAAGGGCTGAAATTCATAATTGTAGTGGAAGAGTTAAAGGCAACTTATTTTTGCATCTTCTTGGCAAATAAATACCAGATTTTATTAAATATATGTGGTGCAGGGTCAATGCTCCACATATGGAGGAAATGGCATTTATCCTGCAGACGCAGAAGGTGCATCCTGCACCTTTCCCAGGCACGAAACTTCACTGGTTAACAATTAAACCTGAAAACAAGAAACTGTAGGACAAGATGCCATGGCAGTGATCAAAAGGAGAAAAGAAAAAGAAAAAAAAGAGTAAAAATAAAAGGTTTGCTCTCTATGCTTATAGGGGGGAAAAAAGCTAAATATATCAAAACGTTTATGTATTGAGAAGGTTTTGTATATTAGGTAGTGTTTGGAAGTGTTCTTCACAATACTGAAGAATTGGAGTTTCTTGATTCTTTTCCTGTCCTTAAGTCTTGGGCTTGTGTAAGGACAATCAGTTCATTCTAACTTTGACATTTAACTCGGCTCAAATCTTCAGCATTCAAAGGCTACATTTCAGACTTATTTGCCATTCAGGAGGCCAATTAAAAGCACCTCTGTTTAGGGTTGACTTTTTGGTGATTTTCTGATTTACTGTTGCTATGTTTGTGAGTGTGGAGTCAATATTGTCTCTAGAGATCATTCCACAAAGTTCTTGCAGTTGAGGGAAGGGGGCTTGTTTGGGGTTTTGTTTGTTTGTTTTTATGATCAATAGCTGTTTCTGCATCTTGTCTGATTAAATTAGGGTATTTTAAAATTAGTGCCTCTAGAGTCAGAATAATTTAGTGACAACGTTTCCCAGTATTATGAATCAGCTGAGTTTTCATTTGCAATATGGGTAGTGTAGTATTGATAGTGTTGCGGTGATGCTCTTCTGGCAGACAAACAAAACACTCCACTGGAAATCAAATAAACTTTGAGTTTGCAATCCTAGGCACCAAAACTGTCACTGGTGTGTTTAGGTAGGAGAGGTGGTTGTACATATGCCAGACTATTGATGCTTTCCAGCAGAAGAATTTAGTGGTTCTATCAAAATGTTCAAAGAGGAAAGATGAAAAAAAATCTTCAGTGCTGCAATTTTGCTCTCATCTGAGAAGTGCAGAAGTGTATTGCTTCAGACTAAGATCAGTGTGATTGACTTGAGGCTGTCTGATTACAACTTGGATATCAATTTTAACTAAATTGGTTTAGAAACCAATTCAGGTCTATAAACCACATTAGGCTAAATCGATTTAAGGTTCTCTTAAACCGATTTAAGAGAGACTGCACCAGGGAGTTGCACAGATTTAACTAAATCTGTTTCTAAACTACTTGAGTTAACTCAGTGCTCATACTGTATATAAATCAGCCTTTAGATGTAGAAGTTAAAAGGTCCATATTTTATAGTTGTTGACTTTGTTCGTTTGATTCATCTAGAGCTATATACAAATGTTCATTGTACACAACCATTTCATTAGCAGTGAGCAGCATGGAAMGGGAGTCATAATTTTCTTTTTTTTTTAATTGAACTAATATTTGGAAAAGGGGAGATTTGAGATGCATATAACAGTGCTTTCTGCTGAAACCTTTAGAAGGATGAAAAGGCACTGGATGATAATGAAATTGTATTTTGAGCTTTTTTCTGTAAAATGAAGTAGTCATTCTAGTGTGCGAAGTGCTATAATTATAAAGCAATTTGCCACCCTTAATGGGAGGACTTTTATTTCATAAAATATTAACAAAATATAATATCAGTGCAATAGGTTAGGAACAGTCTTATTTTCTCCATAAAAAGTCAATTTGTAACCACTGCAGACTGTCTTTCTCAAGATGACTATATTAGGGTAACTGATCCTTTTATAGAAGTATCAAAATATAAGCATTAAAATAATCACAACAGATGTCTCATTTACCTTTCTACTCAGTAATCAAATATTTCTCACTGTCTGCCTCTCTAATTTAGAGGCTGGTGTTGTTTCTGCAGATGATTGGCCAAGGGAAGTAGCATTTAATCAGTGCCTAAAAAAAGTAAAAACATTTGAGACAAAACTACATTTAAGAAGGGTTATCAGCTAGACAACACGGACCTATGTCCCAGCTTGCCTAAAAAAGCATTTGTATTAGGCTAGCAAGTAAGGAAAAATCAAACTTCTTTTTCCACAGTGAAGCAAGAGGAAGGAAAGTGAGGGAGCATCTGTAATTACAGGATTTCAGCTCTGATCTGGGCAGCTGCAAAGCATATGTATCATATGAAGAACAAAGGGCTGGAGATGGTAGAATTAACCAAGCCTTAATGGATTCACTCTTTCATTTGCTCTCTTTGTTACTATTTTTAATTAACCAGTAGGTTTCCTTTTTTCCCTTTCTTTTTCTTTTTTTATTTGCTGCTGTTATTGTTCCAGTGTCCACTCAAGCAGAGCATGATCAACTCCTAGGGAAGTCATTAATCATATTCATTTTGATAGTGCTTCAAGAGCAACTAAGAAATGGAACTCTCTAAATAGTTCAGACGAAGATCATGGAGGAAACCACTTGAGCAGAATGATAAACATAATTTTCTCCTAAAATAAATGAGAATCCCTCCCTGTGCTCATGTTAGTTAGTGTGTTAGGTAGGTAGAAAGGTAGGGAAATGCCCGGAGAGACAGAACAAAACTTTCAGTTAGCAAAGGAGGATCAGAAATTAAATGTGAACCGCCTCTTTCTCCAGCTTGCCAGTCTGTCAACAAACCTTATTGCAATATGTAATTGTTGCAGTGAAGTTGATAACAGAGATATTTTGTCTGCCTCCGCTCTGTTCAGGATGAGAATCTGTCAGGGCTAAAGCTCGTGTGTTTGATGAAGCTAAAGGGCCAGAAAACTGTCCTTTCATTTTAGCAAACAGTTTATGTTCATTGGCTTCAGTGCAATTGCACCAGTTTACACTAAAGATAATCTGGATCCTATGTCTGGTAAAACGTGTTGAGTTCTGTCCAGTTTTTCCACTGACCCAGAACACTGAGGTGTGATAAAATTAGGTGGATTTGATGTTATCTCTGGGAGCTATGAATCATTGCTCTGTCTTTTTTTTTTTTAAATCAATAATGACTATATATTAGTAGCATAGCCCTCTGTATTTAAAAACAAACCAACCAACCAAAACCATAGTCAATCCATGGGCTATCATTTGTGTGTACTGTAGAGCTGTGTCTATGAGAGAACATTCACCAAACTCTTTTTTCAAATGCAGCCCCAAATCTGTTTGGCAAAATATATTTGTAAGCTTTTCTAAGTGGACTAAACCTCTGTTTTAACCATGATTGTTGTTTGTTTGCATCTAAAAACTAAAGTAAAAACAAAAAAAGGAACAGCACCACAACGATGAGTTAAAATCTTTTCTTTCTAACTGGATTTTAAGAGTTCATTTCCTGAATAGGACAAAAATAGCTTAAGGAAATTACATTTTTCTGATTGAGGATACAATAAAGATCATTAGTATTTTAGCCATTCCAATGCCATGAGGTCCCATCTTAGTGTCCTTTATGCAAGCAAAGCTTCCATGGGCTCTACCGGGACGTTAGCTGGTGTTCAAACTGAAGGTTGGGATCCCAGCAGTATAGTTAGCAAATGTGTTTGGTCCCTAAGAATTCAGCGTACAGTGTAAACTTGATTATTAGCTAACAAATCACTGCGAGCTGAATGTTTAGTCAGTCTGCCAAAGCTGCTGGTTGGAAAATCTGTATCTAGAGAAGTCATTCACACTGGAAACCCATCCTGTATCTATTATTAACAGGGTGGAAGCAATCTTGCTTATGTCTCTATGTATGTTCACAGCTGTCTGGCAATCAGGAGTGGTGGAAAGCACAGAAGAAACATTGCCTAGACTAGTTGCTTGTGGGTTGAAAAAGCAGTGTGTTGCTATTTATCCCTGTCAACAGCAGGCCCTATTAACTATTTTTAATGAATCACCACTGCTTTTACTTTTGCCATCAGCCATGACCTTCACCATTTAGAAACACATGGTCTCTCATAAACGATAGTCTATGACATATAAACTTGAGAAGGATTCTATCACGGCTCAAACTACAATATCTATCACTAAAACAAACTGCTCATTCCAGCTGAAGAGACACTCATATATATCATGGAACCAGCCTTCCATATTTTGAAATTTACTGCCCTGCATTGGTGCTTCTTTTTCTTGTGTGTGTGTGTTTTTTTTTTTTTTTTTTAAGGAGGCCATGCAACCTTGCTCACTTAATACTTTTGATAAACTTCTACTGACAAGGAACTTGATTAATGATGGTTAAAAGAATTGAATCAAGAGTAGGAAAGACAGGGCCAAAAAAGCAGACTGCTGGGCTGATGAAAACTAACGTCTCTACAGAAATATATGATGGACCCTCCTTTTTGCCATGCCAAGTAATTACTCGCACAGGCCTGTTGTAATAATTCCTATTACAGCCAAAACGGAAAAGTCAGTAACTCACAGCCCTGGGACAAGGTGAAGGCAAGGCCAGAGTAGTGTGGATCAATATTTCATTTACTCACTGAGGTTAGCTTCTATCCCTGTATCAAATTCTTTTACAGAAAGCCATGAAAGAAATGAGGTTTGCTGAAAAACACCAATACAGGGCCCTCATTTCCTTGGGGGTGCTCATAGAGTACACGGAGCAACAAAACCTTTCAGCAAAACAATATGCACTCAAGGTCACTCATTACTTGCTACTGTTGGAAAATAAAGTGCCATTAGCCTGATATGAGTAATGTACATCAATCAACTGCAGACCAGCAAAAGTATGTTTTCAACATGGTATTGCAGCTGAAAATGAATGAACCATGTTAACACTTTCTGAACAGTTTGACAACAGTGAAGAATTTTTCCTTTGGCATTATCATTTATTTCAGAGTCTCACTGCAACTCGTCTCTGTAAAATCAAGCCAGAGCATCTCAGTTGTTTGCTATGCTTTATTATAATTGAATTAATTCTCATTAAGCAGAAGTCATTATTTTGATGGGGGCAGTTGGATGCTTTCCAAAAAGCTCCTGTCTGCGCCTTACAGGACCCTCAGTCTAAGGGCAGATAAACAGATCTAAGAAGAAATGATCTATCGTGTTAGTAAAATAATTTAAAGCGATACTTGCTTAGAATATGAGATGACATTGAGGTACACATACTTCTACTTTGCTGCATACAGTAACTCTTTTCTTCTGTAAGGAAGTTTTGAGGAAAAGGAGGACTTCAATATATCACTCAAGAATTGCATGTTGTGTGTAAGGCTACCACTGTGCTGATCTGAAGGGCAAATGTAATATATGCTTCTGAAATAGCTAAAGTACACTGTGGGGTATTTTTTTGCTGCTTCCTCTCACAGTCTTCCTTTAATTTTTCAAATGTTGTCTTCCCTTAAGATTTGGGGTTTCCAGAGAAGCTATTGGGGGAAGGTGGTAACCGAATGTGTTCTGGGGCTATGTACAGGAGACCTTATGAAGCCCAGTCACAGTGGCATAGCTACTGTGCAAAAAATAATGTTTTTTCTTGGCATCTGGGGCATCTATCAAAATGAAGGCTTTCTTGTTTGAGCTTTCTTATTTGTAAATATATCCATGAAAACAGAAGAGAAAGTTCTYTTGCTTCTGTGCACTGGTAGGGATAAAATCTTGCTTTTACTGAATGCWTTTTGGAAAGTGTTTGGTGGGTTGTTTATGATTGCTTGTATGGTTGATGATCTTTTAGATCTTTTCAAATCTTATTGACTGTCATCTGGTCAGAAAGTTATGATTTGTGTTATTAAAGTTCAGAATTCTCTAATCTTACCTGCATCGTTGAAAAATTTATATCATAGCCATGAAGGGGTACCTTCCCAAGAACTGCTGTGTCATCCTGTGCAAAACTAAAGGCATTATGTAGGCATAAAATAAACTGTTACAGAGTAGGGAGAATTAGTGTGTGAAGAGCACACATTTTTTTCTATGAGATGCTAATCTTTTCTTTTTTTTCCCCTTTTCTCTTTTATAGCATTCTTTTTTTCTTTCTTTAGCATTTTGAAATCACTTACTAAATAAGAATGCCAAGCCTTTGTTCCAGAATCTTATCCTGAAGACTTACTGAGGCATGCAAAAATAGTTGAGGTGTTTAGGATTTTGCACTATTACTGTCTTTTGCAGTGGTGAAGATAAAGTAGTTTCCTTTTCTAGCACCATCTCCTGAGATCAGACACCCAAAGCAAAGCATTCTCATCCRGAATGAGCACTGAGCTACTTCCAGCGCTGAACTCACTTAACCCATGTTAAGTCCATGCAACACTGTAACGTGTAAGTAAACACAACCCAGAAATAGTGGGCCAAGGGGAAAATGACTGATCAAAGGTCATATGCTAAGTTAGAAACGATTGCGGTCTTTCACGTTTGGCATTTTGAAAATTTCTGTTAAGTTTACTGCTGTTCAGTAGAGTCTAGGGACATCCAATGAATTAATTTATTGTCTCCTGCATAAACGTGTCCTCTGCAGTTGTTAACAACTTGGATAATGCTCTTAAGTTTTCTGCAGTCATGGTGTTTTGTATTTTCATTTACAATTTGGAAGTATTGGCAGTTCAGCAAATATAGTCTTAATCCCAGTTCCTTGCAGACCACACTGCTTCAATTCGAATAAATTGGTTGAACCACTGGTAAATATGTGTTTTGTTGTATTTTGGGTTGTGTTGGGTTTTTTTCCCATGGATTTCCTTCTATAAAAATGAAGATAGTACTGCGGAACACTTGCCTCTACTTCCTATTGTTCTTCCTATGTGCTATTTCTTTCTAATGATTTAATGTAAAATGATGTACAGTGTATGAGTCCTGAGACAGTACTGCTCCCTTCTTCATGTCTGCAAGAATGAAAGAGAGATGAACATTTATAACTGCCTATGAAATGAAATAGATCAGTTTAAAGAGAGTTTTTCTTTCTAGTCACGTAGAGAGGCTCTCTTGGATTAAAAGGGTCCACTACATTTGATTTGCTCCATGGTTTAGATGTGGAGTCAACTTTGTAAAGAGGGGGTAGTTCAGTCATAAAAGTCTAACAATTCCTTAGAGAGATTCTTTGAAAGGCACAGAAGAGAATTAGAGAACCTGTCTTCTCTTGTAGGAGAATTAGAATCACAATTTGCTTCTTTTAAAATCCTGTTGTTGTGATTAAGTTACTTTTCAAAATCTCATTCACTACAGGTAGTAAACCTGTAACACTCTATGGAGCTGCTCTATGCCTATGTTTCTGGAGTCCCTGAGGCCCAAGTCCTCAAAGCTATTTAGGTGACTAAATATAATTTGAAATGACTCAGTGATGTTAGGACTTCATTCTCATGAACCTTTTTTGAAACAGGGAGACAGTATTACATTCATTTACTGGAGGAAGAGCGGTGGTGAAGCATAAATAGGTTTAAAGTCATTTAGGTGCCCAGTTAAACCAACAGGAAATGGGCACCTAAATACTGCGGAAGATCTAGGTTTCACTTACTATAGGGAGGATCAGCACATTGGTATTATAAATTTCTGGAGGTTTCCTATGCTTCTACTTGCAATGAATAAATCTTTCAAGAACATCTAAATCAGGGCAGGAGGGCCTTGCGATGGGAGGTTTAATGCTTCCGTATGTTTAATGCTTTAGTGGTGGTTTAAACCACTCTTTCCCCCCTAACTTTCTCTGGTATAAAGGAATCAAAGATTGCTTTTTCTGTTCGCAAACTAGCACCCTGACTTTTGGGTTTGCTTTTCTTCCTGTTTCACAAGAAAATATCCTGGTGGTTCTTGGTGTCACTGAGAACTAGGAGTCATTACTTTGTGTTGGTAAGCSCTCTTGTATAGCTTTCATAACAATAAAGTTGCGTGTGGCAGGATTACTCTTTGAACCAGAGTGTTAACTGAGAGATTGGGGTCACATCCGTCACCCAAATGTGAGGCTGTCTGCCTGCACTTATAATAAAGAACAAATGTTTGGTCTGGAGGTGAGGATTTTTGGATTCACAGTGCACTTAGTTAGATCAAGGTCTGATGCGGGGTTAAAATCAATATCACAAATTGCAGCTAAAATGACAAAGAATATGTTTCCATCTATGTTGTATTTTAGTTACAGTAGTCTGAATGTATAAGTAGGTCAATTCCATTAAGATATAATTTCATTAAGGGACCATAACTGCAACTGGAATTTGGCCACTAGATGAATTTTTTTTGTCTAAAGCAACTGTACAGACATGCATCGCTCTTGGATGCTGCTCACTTGGGTAGTTCTGCTTTAGAACAATAAACCCAGTAATCATACAGTGCACTCTGCAAGAAAGTTTGAAGGAAATCAGTAAAAAGTGTTTGTCTGTAGGGAATGCATTCTTTTTTTGAACTGTCACAAGAATACTTGTCAAAGTAGTATAGTAAAGCAGTCTAACTTTTAAAAAATGCACACTTTATAGAAACTGAGACCTTCAGTTTAATGCACTTGCACAGGTACATATGCACGTAGAGTATTTTGCAGTAGAGCCTTCAGGCTTGCTTTCAAAAGGGACATGAGACAAAACATCTGGTTTTAGGAAGCTTCACTTCAGTTTCTGTAATGTGGCAAATCTGGGCATAGTTGACCATAAAAGACTTTGAAGTCTTGGAATAAGGAGATGAAAGTGTCATTCAGGAGGAGAGACTTTTTCTGCATTCATGCTGGCTAAGGTACAATGTCTGTCCCCAGGCACGGTGCATGACGGGGGGTGGCAGATGAGGAGGAGGGGGGAAGTAATCTCAAAATCTCAGGAAAGGAGGAAGATTGTGGGATGTCTTTTATGTAATCCTCTGTGAGGATTAATTTAATGTGCGTAAAAGTCATGTTGAGATTTGTAGCAAAGTGTGATGCCGCATTTACAGAGAGTGGCTCTATCTCTGCTGGTGGCTGGACCATAGGTTGAGAGCTGTCTGACTCTCGTAACTGTTGAGCTAGAAGAGGCTGTGTATTTCTTGCACAAACTGGGAAAGTTTATTTTGGGTTTCATCCCCACTGCCCATTGCCCTGAGGGCATCACCCAGCATTGCCATACAGCACGGAGTGCTGTATGCTTTTCTCCACTTACMGTGCAGGGTCAGGGAGGAAATAGAGCCAAAGCTGTAACCAAGCGAAGAGCTCTGGCTCTTTCTCTCTGCTGTGGGGGCCTTAAGAAGCCCCAGCTTGCCGACGAGGATCTGCTGCATGTATGTGGAGGAAGTCTGGGAAGAGAGAAGATCATAACTGGGCAACAGCTGCTCTGTATGACTTGCTTCCCTGGTAACCTGGCAGCTCTCCAAGTCGAAATCTGAATAGGAGTTAAACTGCTGGAAGCATTAATTCCCCTTATAGTTGTGAGCCTTCTCTTTCTGCTCCCTGCTCCCACTGGAGCAATGCTCAGCAGAAGTGGAAGTATCCTACGCCCATGCAGGTTTTGGAGGGTTCATGCTGTCAGCAGAGGCGGGGAAGACGTCGCTACACAGTGTGGTTGATCTCCAGTATGGGCTGCCTGCTGTAACAAACAGGAGGAGCGGGATGTTGGCAAGCGCTCTTCTCTCTTCCCTGGGCCCTGTCACTTGACGTGGCCTGATCTTGTGAGGAGTTAAACACTGCATGTAGAAGCTTTTGCGATTGTATTGATATTTGGTGATTCCTGTTTACGTGGAAGGCATTTCCGTGAATTTCCAGTCATGTGTAAGGATCTCGGGATTACTTTCTGCTGCCTCTGGGTGACTTGGACATCCTCCCCCTGCTCTCCCCCTGGTATTCTACATGAGCAGAATTTTCTTGGCAGCTTTTCAGGACTCCCCAGCTTATTATTGGGTCCTCTTGAAATTCAAAACACTGCTCTGAATCGAAACCCTGTTGCAAAAATGCAGTTCTATGTCCCTTGGATATTTATAGACGTAATGTTTTAAATCTTCCAGTTTTAATCATACTATAATTTGTGGGGGTTTTAAAGTACCTTTTAAATTGTCCTGTTTCCTTCCTGCTGCCTTTTGTAACAATTTTGTCTTCAGTTTTCACTTGGTGTACTACGTTAGTGACTCATATATTCCAAAATATTGCAAAGAGGAAAAAATAAAATTTCTACCTGTTGGGAGTGAAGAGATGTAAATTAATCTGGGTGCAAATTAGTATCTGTTGACGAAATGCTGATGTTTATTTTGTCAAGATATATAAAAAAGCAGTATAAAATCAAACAAGAGTAATACATACAGCTACTTTGTGCTTACTAGTAAGTTGTCTCTCTCTGGAGGCAGCGACGACAGCAGCCCAGACAGTTTCTTAAGGCTTTTCCTGCTCTTCTGTGCCCTATATTTGATCATCTGCCAAGCCTTGCAAATAGTGCCAAATCAAACAGTACAGCATCTCCGTAAGTCTGCTCTTGGAAGCTAAGGAATTCAGCAGTTGAAGTGCAATGCCAGATATAAAAGGAGCAATTACAGCGGACTTCCAGGAGTTTAAGTTGAATAACTTTAATATTTGTATAATAGGTATTTTGAGGCTCCTTTTACAAACTGGACTTCCGCTTTCTGTCTGCTTTATGAACAGAATCTTAATCTATGCAAATATAATGTTGCAAAAACATGGGTTTTCCCTCTCTTTTTTTTTTTCTTTTATTTTTTTTTTCAGTTCTGAAGTTCCATACAAACTTTGAAGCCTCTTTCTGTGTATACTGGCATTGGCAACTGAAGTGCAATGTTGGTCGGTGAAAGAGAACCTTTGCAGAAGGAACCATAGCAGCTATTTTGAGTATAGAAGACCACCTTCCTTTTTGCAATTATTTCTCATTTTTCATACTTATGCAGAAGCCTTCTCAAGTTTTTTGTCCTTACTTAGTAGCAGTGAAGAAAATATTTGATGTGATATCTCACAGGTTTTCATGCTTTACACAATGAAATGAATTAGTGGGGTAATGACATTGTTTAGAGTGAAAGGAAGAAAACTTGGATTTCTTTCATTGAATTGCAGCGTGGACACATGCCAGTTCTGACTGAAGTAAAATTCATCTCACTGTAATTGACCGTCACCATTTAATCTTCAGGAGCACAAAGAGGAGCTTTGCCCAAAATGAAACTATTTTTACATATATGTTAGTGAACAGCCATACTCTCTTGGGGTCTAGAAAGCCAGAGTCCATTTGCACTGATTTACACRCTGCTTGCTTAAATTCTAAATGAGGGGGCAGGGAAAATCTAACTAAACTTGAAACTTGATTACAGCGTGACAAGATTAGGAGAATAAATGGGCAAAATCAATCTCGTATTTACTGATTTTCCTTGTAAGATTCCCTTTTTAGCTTTGTATGTATTTTCTTGTTGTCTCATAAAGAAGCAATGGCTTATTACTTATCCGCATGACCCAGACCTTCCACACTGTGCCTGTTTGTTATATTCACACCACTGTGTTCAAGGGGGAAAATAATTTCTTTGAATAGCTTTAATGAGATAAAACTTYGGTCTGTTTTCTTTGTTGTTTCAGTCATTTGTATCTTGGAATACTTGGACTACCATGATAAAGGAAAAAATGGTTGAAGATTTCCACTTTTATGTGAAATTTATTGATGTAGCTTTTGATGGTAGTGAGCTCTAACAAACACTAAAACAAACCAAACATTCCTTTTTCTTAATTGTATGTGGATTTTTCCCCTTGTTATTTTACTGTGCAGGCTCAAGTCTTCGCTACAGTAGATCAATAAAGATCTTGTTTGCATTAACAGGGCTAACTTAGCACTTGATGTAGGTGCCTGGCTGTATACAGAGGTCACTTGCACTGGAAATGCATGAGAGAAATCAAATCTTTTACCTGCTTTGGTTGAATCTAGGGACAACTTCAATACGTAAAAAATTACTCCTTTTCCCTCCAGGGACTTAGTTCTTAATTGTAGCTACTAGAGCTATGTTATTTATAGTCTCTGTGAAGTTTGTAGGAGTAATAATAATAAAAAAATCCTAGATTTAATTTTATTTTTAAGCTCACTGAAAAAAAATCAGTCTATTTTGCTTCACAACATCACAGTCAAATTCATTTCCCAATTATTCACTCAGAAACACTTTGTAAATTCTATCCCTTGGACTAATGGATAGCTTCATTGCTGCATAGCACAAATTTTCTACAGTAACATAGCGCAGGCTCATTGTAAAAATCTCACGCTTATGCTCAGGGGAGTTCACTGTCCTTGTTAGCTGACTTCACCTGCTGGTGAGCTTCCAAGTTGTAYTGGCATCTGTTAAAGACAGGGTTACTTTCTGTCTTCTCCTTCTTCTTTTCCCTTGTTCTCCCCATCTCTAGTGAAAGATGCAGCAGAAGTGACGATTACCTGTCAAGCAGATGTAGGTTCAGGTATATATAGACAACACTGACAGCGTGTGCAAGTCAGGTAAGCTGGGGAAACAATCTTCATGATACACGTACGTCTTTAATGACGTAATGACTCTAACTTCTTTTCACTATGGAATAGTTTGTTTCATCCCTGCATATGTTGAACTGGCTGTGCACCCTATGGGTATGAATTACTTTGTACCCTTTCAGAGGGCAGTCTCTTTTGGAGTGAACTGCGTAAAGGCAAAAGGACGCGTGCATTACGCAGTACAGTGCCAAAAGGCTGGGGCTCAGCCGTCGAAGTGGACRGCACCGTACGGCCTGGAAATCTTGGGTCATTGCTGAACTTGTGGCAGAGTGTTAGGTGTCTCGTTCGGGACTGGTAGCAGACACTGTACTGAGCTTTGGGATGCTAGAAAGGCACGTGCTAGGAAGTGTGAGAGAGAAGGCTGCCTCTAAAACTTCTCTCTCCACCACAGGCGTACGTGCCTACGCTCAGGTTTCAGCCATGCCTCTGGTGAATGTTGGTTTCAGAATTTGGAGCTGTGCTGAAGCAGAGGTGTAGGAGAGGARGGGGAGGAACTCTGTTTCGCTTCTGAGATCTCGCGAGATTAAAGCTTAAGTTCACAGGACGTATTTGGTCCTCAGGATGCGGCTACTTGATTTAGGGCAGAATTGGTAGAATGAATTTTTAATGTTTCATCTTTCAATGCTCCTTGAAAAGTGGAAAAAATAGTATTCTAAGGAATCTTTATACTTGTATGCAAACCTAGTATATTCTTTATTCAGTACTTAACATGAAGGAGAGTTTTTTTCATTTAATAATTTTATGTTTTAAAGGAACAAGTTTCTATCTTTGGGTTTTGCTAAAAAATAAAATCTACACACGTGCATACATATGTGCTGTCAACCGGGTGACATTTTCTAGTATCTTTCTCCTAGAGAAGTAGGATATGTTGAAAAGGGAAGTAGAAGTAAAATAATTCCACTTTGCTTTGGAAAGCAACCTTTTATAATGTGTAATCCTATGTTACCACTTCCTTGAAAAAGCTTTCTTTTACCTAAAATAAACTTTCTGAAATAACTCTCACCATTTGAGAAGCTTTCAACACATTGTAGGACAGAGTTCTTTCCTTTTCTCTTCCAATAATGCTTTGCACCATGCTGTGACTTGAACTTTATTTTCACATGGTGTGGGAGCATCTGAAATCCCTTGCCAATCCACCTTTCTCTCCAAATCCTTGAAACACAATTAACAGAAAAATGGCGTATACATATAGGTATGCTACAAATACATGTATGTGGTAATTATTTTATAACAATGGTAGATAGCAAAACAAGATAGGCTGTAAATGAAGCTTTCTGACATCGTTTCCATGACAGATACTAATAGCAAATGCTGATTTTACATCAGGTTTGCAAGAAACTGGTGAAAGTTCAGGTGGTGCTGGGGCAGACCTATGATATTTTATGGTATAAAATAACGTTTACAAAATGATAAAAAATGGGTGTTTTTAAATTGCAAACTAGGTAAGAACTCTTATAGGGGAAAAATATAATCAAATAAGAGGTAGGGTTTTGTATAGCAAAGAGAAATGTTGGGCTAGCCAACTGTTCAGAAATGGAAGTAGGATGTAGAATCCAGGCATAGCTATTACCTGGGGTGTAGTGAGGATGCTTAATCCACAGTCTGCATGTTGAAAAAATCTGTTGGGTTTAATCTGATTTGTGATAAATACTAACGGATTTTTCACTTTGTGCAGTTATGTTTGTTGTGGTTTTTACTGAAACTGTTTATGTATAAGTTTGCAAAACCTTGAAACCTAGTCAACCAATGTTTGTGAATTCAGCAGTTCATGTGAGTAATCCAAAATCAGCTTGCTAAATGAAAATGTTATGTCTTTCACTGATGGATTTTTTTTCATGAAATTTAAGTTCATATTAATCCACATCATGTTCAAAGAGAAAAACTATTTAAGACCTTGATCCTACAGTCCCAATTTCTTTGAATCGAGAACTGTATGATTAGGTCTTGATATAGTAACAGTTAATGTTATAGATTCTTGCATTCACCTTGAACAATTATATGGTTTAAAGTTTATGCAGCAAATTATTAGGTTTGGCAATGACTCAGTCGTCAAGATTACTTTTACACCAAATTGCTTGCAGACACCAAATGACAGGTTTTGTAATGAAAGGTTGCAATTATTTCTAATTTCTTCAATAGTAGTCACAAATCACTGATGCTGATTCTGCCATTTGTACGTGGCTTTCTAAAATAATATCCTGGTGTGTCTGCCTTACCAGTCTTTTATTCTGTTCACAAAATTGAATAAATCAGGTAAAGTTACAAGTGTGCAGTAGGAATTTTCAGATAAATTATTACTGAATGATCAGGGTGGGTGTTCTGAGGTTTTTTTCAGCATATTTGGTTCTTGTAATTTATTTTCCCTTGCTTGTTGATTATGTTTGTTATTCCACACATACACCCCACCCCCACCCCCCACCTTCTGAATGATTACAGTGAACTGCAAAAATGGGTAATTAACCGTGGTACAGTGTTACACTGATGCGACTATGCTGCTCCTAGTTCTGCAGGTAGCATGCAGATCAGCCCTGGCTCAGGGATCTTTGCATCCTGTGCTACCCAGTACAGCATAAGCGCTTTCAGTCTTCCCAAGCTTCTGAAATTATTCAATCCACAGAGGCTTATCACATTGCCAAGCTCATATAATCTCCTTATCAYGGTCAGTCTCACACAAGTAACACCATGATTTATCTTTATGCTGTCCTGGCCAATATTAATGTATTCTTTCCAAATAAAACAGCTTCTAATTGCCTAAGCTGTGTGAGAGCTATTGCCCACATGGGTACTACTGCTATTACAAGTATTTAATGGCTTTGTAACACCATGAGTATGAAAAAAACTATGTAAAAGAAACTTTGGTTTATTTTATGTCGTGTTTCAACAACTTGCTGGAACAGCACTGTCTACAACAGTACTAACTGGGATTCTAACGCGACTTTCTGATTGATGCTTTTGTTTATGGTGCATGTTTAACTGCATTTTACCAAGAACAAAACTGTACTGCCAGAGAAAGCACCTAAAATCACACAMACTATGTGAAATTCTTTTCGTTAAATACTTGTTTCATCTTATCTAAAGTTTTTGGTCAAAGCTGTGTTAGCAGTTTACACCTATTCAGAYCAGTACGTGCAGGTGGATGGCAATGCTGTTCTGGATTGTATGAATACGTGACAACCTAAGTCTTCAATATGATCTGGATTTAGATATTCATCTCAAATTCTTTCATATTTTGGTTACTTGCAGGAGGTAGCATAACTAATGACACTTGATATAATATTGTAGAGTTAAAGCAATATTTCATTTGGAGAACACACTCTGGGAGCTTTCATGCGTGTTTTGAAGAGAATTTCCTCTTTTCTCTACCCACAGGTTTTGTGACGGTGCCCCCCCAGCCCCCAGGGGTGGAATGTTTGCATTGCATTTGTTTGTCCAGTACAGGTATTCTTCTAAATGAAAAGCAGAAGTGCAGATTGTTGCAAAAACCTTCTCTTCTCAGTGCTTCTCTCTCAATCTAACAAGATGTTAACTTTCGGAAAATAACTATCAACAGACAAATAAAAATGTGTTCCTATTTTCCTTAAAAATTTGTTACTGAAAAACTACGCCAATATTATCCTTGTATAAATTGCAGTAACTCTCTTGGGGTCAAGCTGCTTTAACTTTCAAACAATTCTCAGATGAAGAATAACAGAAAATAAGCCAACATCAGTGGATGTTCAATAAAAAGTTGACTGTCCTCAGTCAGTTTGGGTTTCTTTGTGCTTAATTTTTATATTTGCAAATATGGCCATTAGAGAAGAGGCATATTATACTTGAAATAAATATTTTAGTATTATTTGATTGAAATAAATTGAAAAAGCTTTTATTTCAAGCAGTGGTTTTTAATTTATTTTATATGTACACTAATTATTTTCTCAGAAATTCATAATTTTTCTGTTGAGAGGGGAAAAAGGTTTGATATCCTTAAGTAAAAGGGTCGTATAGAAACCAAAGATATACGTGACATGTTATTTCTCTGGAATGCAGTTTGTTCTCAAAGGTTTGGGATTCTCGAAGGGGTTTCACATAGAGGAAAGTCTGAGACACCCAATTCCTTCACATCTGTGACCTTCTCTTATAAGCAAGTAAGATATCTCTGCTTTACCAGTCAAACTTTAGTATCTGCAGTATGATGCTGCTACGTTGGAATAACATTGTCAGAAAATCCGTCAGTACACTAAAAATCACAATGGTAAGCACTGACTATCAGACTAAAGCAAAACTTCTCTGAGATATAACAAAACCAGCAATATGTGGTAAACATGGTGTAAGCAATCTTCTGGCCATTTAGCACAATACAATGAATTTTAGGAATGCATTCCAGAACCTGACTCTTCCTGATGGAAAAATAATCCCTTACGCTGCCTGGGAAGGGAGAGGGCAGCAAAGCGTTTTAACAGAATATTTTGGGGAGGCAGCAACCTTATTTCTTCAGCATATTTTATTTGCTACAGACTTGCAGTGGCGGTTTCACTCTATGGCATCTTGGTGCTATACAGCTAATACGAGACATGACATTAAATGCGAAATAGGTAGGAAGACTTGCAACTGCTTGCAGATGGGATACGTCTCCATGTGTAATCACACTAAGTCAGTATTACCAGGGCTTTGGCTAGCATTTTAGACCCTTTGTTGTTTTGATTTTTTTTCCCTATTGCCAGGTGATTTCTGCGCCCTAATTACATTTTGCATACACTGTGTTCTCGTACAACCTACCAGGCAGCCTCTATTGATGGTCAGGATTGAGCTTATTTTTCATTGTAGTGCAAAGGGAATGGTTTTACACTCAGGGTATTGCCTTATGAATAAGGCTTAAAGCTGACCAGAGCTTTAAGTCCAGAGTTATATTCYTTCTGTATTACTTAATTTCATTTTTGGGCAACTAAATTATTTTTCATTTATCTCTGCAAGTTTCAAAGAGTTGTTTATAAAACAGTTCCTCTTCTAAGCTGCAATAAATATGAGCAATGGGTGAAACAATATCTGTATGCTTTTGAAAGCGTAGTTATAATTAATAGAGACAGAAGGCTTTTTATAAAAACAGAAGTTAGTATTTAAAATCAACCTTTGCAATACTGCAGAGTTTTTAATTAGTCTTAATTTAATCCTTTTATTGTAATTCCTTGTCAAATGTTACCTTATTTTTTGTCAGATAGCCTTTTTGATATAGGCTTGGGTCAGGCAGGAATACAGAGGTGTCAGAACTGCATAAAGCAGGAAGCTGGCTACGTCTCTTCCTGTCCTTTTCTTGTGTGTAGGTTTTGTACGTGAGGATGAACAGCTGTCACATGGCAGAACCGTAAATATTGCAGAATTTTCTTTCTTAAACCTGGATGGTTTCAAATATTTTTTGAATATTTGAATTCAAATTTGAATTATTTGAATTCAAAAATTCAAAAATTTCAAATATATTATTTTGAGAAGTTCAATGATAAGAGGACTATGTCTTTCTAATGAGACTTCCTTTTAACACCTTTGCTCATCTCCAGAAACACTAGTCCTAAAGTAGCAGACTTTTTTTTAAATCCAGAGGCATGCAGCCTGCAATTAACTTTTTTCTTTACTTTTGTTTTTTTTGTGGAAGAATCAAACTTTCTAACATACTCTTGACAGCCTGAGTCATTTGATGGGGTCCTTCAAGGTAAAATGGTCATGAAACATCACAGAAAAAGGAGACTTCTTCAAAAACCCCAGACCTTAGCCTTTGCTATAACTATACTTCTTTTACTTCCTAAGAAACACTGTGCTTCAAAATGAAATATTTCTATCATACAGTAATAAACTAGTGTCGAATAGGGAACAGATAAAATTGCTCATCAATTCTGTTCTTTTTTTAAAGTCTGCATTGGGAAAGATGATTAGTATAAGGTCCATAACAAAAATGATTTAATTTATTTTTCTCTACCCTATTCTTTGGTCCAGTCTCTTCTTCCCAAATCAATTTTATGAGATACTACTTGGGACTTCTGTTTGAGTAATACCCATAATACCAAGAGAAATTGCAAAGGTAGTTTGCAATTACTAGTACAATCATTAGGATCCACCAGATGCCAACTAAACTAATAATAATGTGTTTGATCGCAAACATCAAACCTTGCAGTAGGTCTGATGCTTAACTGTACCACTGGTAGGAATGAAACCTTCATCCCATTGCCATGAGTGGGGATTGGCTGCATTGCTCTCAGTGCTCAGGCTGTGAGCTGATTATTATCAACCATATTGTCTGCTTGCTTTTCAAGCGTGAGTGTGACAATTACAGAATTTCTTTTATAAAAAGGGAAATGATATAAAGAAAATCTCTGTGACAACTATGGCAGCTTACTTGAGTGTGTTCATATAGATATAAAGAACTATTGATAATTGTGTAAAATAATTTTACCCTTTAAGTGGAAACTAAGGAGATGAAAAGTATACTGATCTATCATTAAAAGAAAATGAAACTTCAGAAGAATTTATGACAATTCCCCTAGCTCACTGTAGCCTTGTGGCACTTGCTACGAACATTAATCAGGAAAGGCATAATGGTGGTGATAACAATAGTCAGGTGTGTGGCAAGGTAATTGAGAGAACTGTCTAATCTGATTAGAAAACTGGCAGATGCCATGAGGAACATCCAAAATGTTTATAGGCTAAGCTATGCCAAGGACCTCGACAGTCAGATGAATAGACATACTTAGCGCGGATTGGACACCAGACACTATAGAGAGTCTAAAAGCAAAGTGGGTAAGTGGTGGTGCCTGACACAGGACTGTCGAAGGGTATGCTTCATTTAGGAAAGAGAGAAATTAAAGCGATAGGTGATTTTCTGTGCTAATGAATCTGTAAAGTAATACAAAAGAATAGAATGGCTAAAACAAGGGGTTTGGAACTAAAATGCTTCAGTGTTGGTTGAACAATGACCTAGTGGAAAAGTATCAGCAGTGAGTTATCTACTACTTGGCTAAGTTTTGGTTGTGAGTAAAGAACCTTGTTTCGTGGTTTGACAGAGGACTGTGAGAACTGTGTTGTGTTGAAAAGGTTTAATATTCCACATAAAAATGGGTGAAAAACTGAGAAATTGGTGGTGGGACCCAATTTTAATTCACTGTGAGAATGATGAGTTTCTTTATCAAGTTGTTACAGAAGAAATAAAAGGTGATACTATGCTATGGTAAGCGGTGAGTACATAATAAGAAGCTGTTCACACAGAAAAGCCTTGGCTTGGTTGATCCTTTGATTAATTTCAAATTAAATAGAAATATATCTCAGACTGTTTTTGAAGAAATGACTTAAAGAAATCAAAGAACTATTAAGTGGAGTCACTTGGACTGTAGAACTCAGGACCTGGAATTGCTCTCTACTTTTGGTTTAAAAAATGTTTGAAATTTGGATCTTAGGCAAGAGGGAATAAACTTGTAAGGAAGGTTTTGAGGTCCAATTTTGTGATGTTAAGCTGGGTAACGATCTAAAAGATTATTAAGAGTAAAAATCCCACTAGAAATTAGGAAAGAAGCCGATGAACAGAAGAAGAGATCTGCCATGCGTAGGAAAACTGTCTGGTAAGTATGACATGACAAGTGCCAAAGTCAAGATGCCTTACACTTGGGAAAGAAATTGAATCTAAATCAATGGCAAATAGTTCCTTACCTATATTTTTAAAGAAAAGAAGGTGGTGAGAGGAAGTGGGACTTGCATTTAATGTAAATGAGATGCAGACTGAGGATAATCTAGTTTTGGCCAAACAAGTTGGAGTTGGGTGGAGGTGGTGGGGTTGTCAAGGAAGCAACACAGTTCTTAATGAGAATAGAAAGTATGAAAATATAATCTTAGTAAAGCCAAAATAAAATTAAAACTTGGAAAGCATAATATACGAATTTGGCAGGGAAAAAGTAGAGGAGAAAAAAAACAAACCTGAATAACTTAAAAAAAAATTGTATGTGAAACTATGGTTCCCGTAGTTCCTTTTTATTTTTAGAAGATCAGTGAAATTGTATATGGTGCCAAAAAACAGGAGAATAAAAGTTTTGTTTAAGAAGTATATGCATGGTGGTAAGAATGATCCTAGGTAACTGACTGTTGTTCTAGCTTTAATAGTATTCAGAACTTTAGAGAAGTTAAAAGAAGATATTAGGAATAAAGAAACAAAAAGTTCTGGAGATTGATTTAAAATGGGATAACACACACTGAATTTACCAAAGATAAATTATACCACATCTCTCTTTGACAAATGAAATTCTTCATGTAAAGGATTTTTTTTGTTTAATCCTGACTTCAATAAACCATTCTGTATGGGTCACRTGGGAAAAACCATGAAAGGTGGTGTAGAGGGAAATAAGAGAAAAACTGCAAGATAGCTGAAGAATTCTACAAAAATCTGTTCTAAAAGTAGAAAATTTTGACTGGAAGTGGATTGAATGGAGTTTTTTTAAAAGACCACCTTGGAATCATTGTTATATAATAACACTGGAATAAAAAGCAGGTACAGCATAATTAAATTATTGCAAAGCCCCAAATTATGAAGTCATTGTTATTAAGAAATGAACTTCATAAAGGAAGAATTTGGTGACTGAGGATAATGGAATGGGAAGGCATTTAATACTACAAAGAATGATGCTTTGCTTTTAAAAACTAGTTATAAGGATTTCTTTTGCAAGATCTGAGCTAATCAATTGGAAATGCCAACAAAAAGAAGAACTTTAATATATTAGCAGATTATAGGATGAGGATGAGCTACCACTGTGATGTGGGTTGTTGAAAAAAAGCAATATTTTGATGCCCTGGAGAAGTAAAAAGGGAYGGCAAACTGCTAAGGTGGTCATATATGTGACAGTGCTACATGTCATTTAAATTATTGCAAGCTGTTCTTGCCCCTATTTCAGTAATATAGTTCCAATTGAAAGAGGTGTAGGAAAAGGCTCAAGGATTATCGATGGGATGGAGAACCTCTCTGCTGAGAGAAGACTCAAATAGCTTGGTTTGTTTAGCCTAGCAAAGCGAAGCTGTAAAAGAGCTTGCTTGCTCTTTACAAGTATGTTAAAGAAGCGGACACCAGACAGAACAGCTGCTTAAGAGAAGGGAAAATATTGGCACAAGAACAAATTGTGTATCATCTGGTCTTAGATGCATACATTTGGGCTGGAAATGAGAAGATCTCTAAGGATTGGAGAAGGGAGATGCCAGAAATGCTGTCTGACGGCWGAAATGGGAGAAGGATGCCAAGGTACTGTTAAGATGAAGTATGATTAATTTATAAACCAGATTGTATGATGATGTGGCTTGTGATAGCAGGCAATTAATTCTGATTTAGGAGGTTCCTTCCTGCCCTGTGTTTGGGATTCATTAAATGGTCTTCCCACCTGCCTCAGAGTGCGTGTTGAACGTGATGGCATGGAACTGAGGGAACACCAAGGATGTAATTTTCAACTGTGTCATAAAATCAAGGGATATACCAGTTGAGATTGTTAAAAATCCTATGACTGTTTTCTTGAGTTCTTTCTTACTGCTTATGACCTTGCTAGTTTGCCATTTTTATACCTACTTTCTGTCTCTTGCAGTTTTGCTGTGCCAACATAGGTCAGAATATTTGCCCAATTCTAGCCTTCCTTATAGAGCACTGAAGGGCAAGGAAGAAACCAAACTTCCTCAGCTGAGGAGTAGGTCTGAATTCCCTGGCTCTGTTCAGGTTATGGGGTTGCATGCTACAACCCTCCTAACACCTCTGGCACTGCGGGATGCAGGAGTCAGTGGGCAATACTGAAGTGCTCTTGAGCTTCACCGGTCAATGCAAGGTGGGGCGTCCCTTTTGGGAACCACAGCCAGGCAGTTCTGCGGCTCCTTCTGAGACATGCTCAGACTCAAGTCTGGCATGAAAATTGGTCCCAGAATCAAAAAACTGTTGTGTTGCTGATTCCTTTTCACAGTTTTCTTCTGGTAAGCCTTCAGTTTTTCTGCAGTCGCTGGGTGATAGGAACCTGGCTAAGCATTAATTCACTTTGTTGTTGTGCATTCGTAAGCAGTGGCTGCATCCCTGTTCTGAAATATATACGCTTTAATGAATGAAATTCCATTTATACATAAACTGAAAAAAGTATGAGTGAATATATCTTACACAAATGACAACTGATTTTTTTTTATTGCATTTAGTAAATTAAAAATGTATATGCTAATGGTAGGGTATTAACACAGATGCTTCTGCCTCAAGAAAAAAAAAACACGCGGAAATGATTTATGAAGAATAACCTGGGGTGGTTTTTTTTTGGTTTTTTTTTTTTTTTTTAGGAGGTCGAATATGAATCATGAGAATTGGATCTACAGTGGGATTTGTGAGGTAGGGTAAGAGTTAGATATTGCCTGCAAAACCCCATGCAGCTGGATTGTTTATCAACATATCTTTGTAAGAAATCTTTAAAATAAGGAACCTATCTACCAGAAAGTCTTTTCATGTTTCTTTCTATGAAATTGTCATGAAGCTTTGACTCTAGATGAGGGAATTATAATGAAATAAAGGAAACATTGTTTAGTTGTCAAAACGAATTTGAAGTGTGACATGTGTGGGAAGAAAGAAACCACAGAAAATTGGATATTGGCTCCTTGAAATTTACGTATGTAATGTGATGACTGTGGATTGTCTAAAAGAATCTAGTCCTTCATGGTTGGTATAATCAACTATTTTATTGACCTTTCTGTTTTTATGTTTTAAAGAGTATTAATATTAATGACACATAAACAAATACTGCAAAAAAGCTCAAGAAGTGTTTATTTGTAATCAAGTTGATATTCACTGTTTCTGCTTTTTTCAAGTTTTATTATCATGCTTGCTCAAATTTCCTAGTAAGTGAAATAGTAGATTTGAACTCGATGTTGTAGAGCATCCATGAAACAAAACACTTTTTGCATCATAAACAAAATATTGGGTTTATTTAGATTATTAAAATTTGCTTTTATACAAATAAGAACTAGTCACATGCCCTACCTGTGAGTCAAAAATCAAATATTTTGGTGTATGAACGACTAGTGCTATTTCTCCTAATTACTGCTCAATAACCTTCACAAGGCTAAAGTGTGTAATGTTCAAGTATAAAGGAACATACAGAAATATATTCTCTGTCTCACACACACAGATTTATATATGAGGAGAGTCAAATGATGAATGAGCATGTTTTAAAATACAGATATGAATTTAAGGCATTGTGCTTATCTTCTAATAGCCAAACATTTGCATAGTCAGGATCCTATCAACGTCACAAGAAATGTATGGCATCCTGAAGTCAGCTTTGACGCCTACGCACAGGGACGTACCTCAATCTTCTGTTTTTGATGTGCCTTTAGAGAGAATACTGGAGTATGCGATAATGATAGTGCAAATGAGTTTCTGTAAGACAACTTGTTCTCTCAATAATATTGTTCAATTCCGTATAAACCATCAGTAAATTTTTAAGTTTTTTTTTAATTCCCTAAGGCCTTTAAAAATGGTCCAGGAATATGCATATAATATGTTTATGTTGACAATACTAAGAATCTAAAGTGAGGTGGATGAGGGTTTGTGTCATCACAGCGCAGTGACAGAGATGGTACTGTAAAGCCAAAGACAATATTATCTGATACTTGTTTTTTTGCCATTTTATGCTGAAAAGTTACTCTTGAAAACTAGGAATAACAGTACTTTCCTTCACAGACACTAGTCAGAAGTAAAATTTTCCTTTTCCATAAGGGTTGACAGGGAAAATTTGCTAATACCAACTGATCAATATTGGGGGGGGGAGAGGCCTGACTGGTTGGTGATAGGCAATGTGTCACTGGTTAGAAACTGCTGGAAGCTGGTGGCGACTGAAGTAGTCATTCTCTGACAGCTGTTTGATAGTTGTGTAAACCAAGTTCATGCTTCATTCAACTCTTACTTGACAAATGCCTTGAATTTCAGAAACTACTGTGATGGTTGTCACCAACTGCAATGGCTTTTTCAGTAATTTTGCACTGAAATCCAAGAGTKAATGAATTATAGAGACTTAGATGATCCTTTGCTGCTGAAGTTGTAGTGGCCCTACGCTCTACAACTGAAAGCATCCATATGGATTTATAAAGACTTGTGGAATTTGAGCCTTAGCTCTATTAGGCTTATGGTAGAGTCTCTCCCTTTATGCTTCTCYGGGCAATTTTCTTTCTTGTGTTTTCTTAATGTGGGCTTACTGGCCAAAAGGAGACACTTCATGAGAGTCCACGTGGTTGCAGGAGCAGGAGCCCAAGTGAGCTGTGGGTCAGGCTGACAGAAGGCCTGGCCTCCAGGCATGGTCCGAGGAAGAAAGGTCTTTCCCTCTGTGCTTGTTCATGAGGGGAAATAATCTGCTGCCTCCTCAGTAATTATAGGACCCAGCACACACCCCCCTTCGTATACTATGAGGTGACTGAAATGTTGAAGAAAAGCTTAAATTAATTTCTTTCAACCAGCCCTATGCCATATCTGCATGAGGAAATGTGAAACTGTGGCTATAACCCCCTCTCTCCAGGTGGGCATTCATATGAAATAAAATGATGCTATGCAAGTGCGTGGCCTCTGCGGGGCTGTGGGGGAAATGCAGGGAACCAAGCAGACAGCAAAYGCAGTGCCCTCACAGAAATAACAGAGAACTTACACTAATACTGTGTGAAATGTTTCAGCAGCAGCAATATTTATATTTAAACAGCAGTTTACAAAGTCAGCAAATCAAAACTCAGTGAAAGGAAGGGTTTAGTAAAAGTTTATTTTTTTATTGAATGCGTGATATTTTGAGACAGTTAAAACTAATTCGGAACAGAATGTGCCACCAGTGAAGGAAGCCTGTCCAGGAAGACCTGCAGTTGCAGTTAGTCGRTGGGTGTGTTTCCCCACGTGGCCTTTCGCACGCCCCAGCTCCTTCCTCCCTTCCACTCCCCGTGCCTGGGTGCAAGGAGCGATTGCAGCCCAGGCTGAGGCAGGCAGGGGCCCCGCTTCTGCTCTCTGTAAAAGCTAAAGTACTTCCACGTACTTTAATGGTGTCAATCCTGATTTACCGTTGCACARCTCAGCTTGTAAGCTGGCTCTGAAATAATAAATTGATGCATGCTTGAGGGAAAAAAGGTCTTACGTAAAATCAGGAAAATGCTTTTGTTAAAGAAGGACTGTGAGATTTTTATTTTTGGTTCTGTTTTTTTTTTTAATCTCTGGTAAAAATTTCATTTTTTTCTCAGATAGGTTTCTCACATCGGAGTAAAATAAAAAGAATATATAGTAAATAATATTTTGGGCTTTGTGGAACTAAATGTAAACAGTGTGTTGTTTGTATGAGAGAAATGCATGCCTTTTTCAACATGTCAGGGCCCTTCTGATACACTCGTGTTGGCATCATTATACTGTGGTAGGAGGAAGTCATTTATTTATTCCCTTTTGGCATCCATAGGATTTAGAGATGAGACATTGCCCTTCTGGATACATAATCCAATTCTGATGCTTTCGTTTTTTCCAGTAAAACATCAATAATTTGATATGTTTCTATTGTCTAAAGCGGTTTTGTCTTGATGAAAGACGTTTTAAGTGGGCAGTGTTTCAGAACATTTCTCTTATGTAGCTTGTCATTATGTGTATAATATGTAAGTAAATCTTATCTATTAAATTAATGAGAATGTGGGGAGAAGGAAATATTTTTGATCAGCGGTAACCAAACTCTGAGAACAGGGAGGAAAAAAGATGTGCAAAAAGCTTCAAAATACAGCGCTGCATTGTTTGCAAAAAGCCTGCTGTTTCCTTTATGTCTAACTGATCCGTGCCAGAAGCCCTCTTGAATTTCTACAAGAATAGAGCTTCAGATCATCTGCATTCAGTGCCAGAGTCATGGCCCTGGAACCGATAATTGCCTCTGACAGGATTTAATTACCTTCTCCAGGACCTTTTCTCTGTTTGATTGGAGACCACCCCCTGCCTCCGATCAAATCAGACAGTAATAACACGCCGCGGCGCCGGAGCCAATCCCGAGCACGGCCGGCGCGGTGACCTTGCCGAGCCGGAGCCGATTGGCGGTGTCGGCCTCGGTGGCGGTGGCAGGCAGCCGTCACCGGCCGGCCACCGGGAGATAAGAGAGCAGCATTAATGCTAATGGAGTCTGTCAGCATGCCGGGCCCCGGTGGCAGTCGGAGCATGGCGGCGTGGGCAGGCACGAGGGCTGCGGAGCCGCCGCGGGCCCCGGGCGCCCAGACCCGTGGCCGCCTCGGCAGGCCGGTTGCCGTTCGGCGGCAGCCCCTGCGGCCGGCCGGCCGCGGGCGCCCGGCGTGACGCAGTCGTTTCCAGGAGGGAGTCTTCCTGCGCTCCCCTCCCGAAACAAGTGGGGTGAATTCCCCGGGGTGAAACCCGCCGGTATTTTGTTACCTAGATGGAGAACGTCGCTACTTGGTATGCATCGCGCAGCCCCTGTTTTTAATATTAACTTGACACGTGCAGTCACTATATTATTTATGGTCATTTTAATGTAGAGTCTAAATGTGCCCTTGGCTTTAAGAAGGAAAACTGCATTCCTTCGGCAGTCGGCTTTTGGAGACTTAATGCTTTTGAGGTGAAATAGCAGCAGAATTTGGAGTGTGGTAGTTTTTAGCAAATATTTTCTCGTTCTCAGAAATTAAGCAAAACCTTTTGCCCGCACCTCATTTAGCAGCTGGATGTCTTGACAGCATTACTGCTTTGAGAGTTTAATCGGCCGGACTTCAGCCGTAAGGTGTGCGTAGCAGCCGAGAGTCAACAGATATTCTTTTGTTTTTGTTCAAAGTTATATTGGTCTTGGTGCAGGTAAAGGCCTTGTCCCAGCTCCAGCGCAGCCAATGGCCGAGCTTCAGGTGGAGCAGGGGTAGGTCCAGGCTTATTTCATGCTGTATTTGTTGCTTCGTCTGTTTTCACCTCGAAGGGAGATGTAAATGCCATGTAGTGAAATGGAGGTGTGGGGGGGTGGTTTGGTGTCATGGTAACTTCTCCAACTATCCCTACAGCTGTACATAAAATCCAGCGCTGCTAGAGGCACTGCATCTCACAGCACCTCAGACAGCAGCGGGGGGATGCTGATGCCTTTCCCTTGCGGCTTCACCGAGGAGAGCCGCAGTTACCCGGTGAATGCCGTATTGCCCGTTCCAGTTTGGAAGGCCTACCAGTACAAATGGGAAAAAGGATCACAAATGGTGCTGCAGAAGCTTACTCAAAGAAGCAAAAGCACAGGAGGGTGGGGGGAGCATGTTCAGTTCTGCATTAGATACTCTAGCCCTTTGTGCAAATGCCCTGTCTTCATTTTGCCAGTTATCCTGGTTTTCCCTTTTCCTAAGTTTCCATATAACTGAGGATCCAAGATGTTTTCATATGCTCTAAACAGGAATTACAGGGACATAGGGCTCTCCTATCTCAAGGCTAAGAAAATTCCACAGGAAAGCATTGTTTGGTGAAATTAAGTTGTGTTTCTACAAGGCAGCCCATAAACATGCACGTGTGACTCTGGTCTGACCGAAGGCCGATTTATTTGGGAGTTATTTCACCCTTCTGTGGATGGTCTGGGAAGACAGCTGTCTTCGGAGATGAAGAGATGTTAGAAAGAAAAAGGTGGAGGTGCGATTTCTTTCTTTTTCTTTCAAACCTCTGCTAGCATATACCAAAGTGTGCAGACGGCTTGTATAGGCTGAGACACCGCACAAATGCTCTTAACCGCAGTGCAAAAGCTCTTCCCTTTTCTCAAGGCAAAGTACTGAAAGATCAAATAGACAACGAACCCTTCTGAGTGCAGGTCCCTCCGGAAACGTGCAGGGAAAATCCACTAACCCTGACTCTGTAAAAGTTTTAATTTCTAGAATGGACAAAACTACTCGTTTTTTTCTTATTTCAAATAGTAACAGAATAAAACGGAGTGAGTGTGTGTGTGTTGGGGGAGGGCAGGTGGAATCTGAGGCAAGTAGCATTTTATTTTTTTTTCATTTACCCAGACAAATTCCACTGTGAACATGTAATGGTTTTCACTGAGGCACTGTGTTATTTTAAGGTAAATCTGCTGACTTCAGAATGCATAATCAGTTTCATGATCATAATAAATTATTTCACAGCCATCTCTAGTGGGAAAATGGAAGGAAACACGCAAAGCAAAAGTGCTAGGACAGCTTGCTGGTTAGGATGCTAGCCTAGAACCCATTTCTTTGTTGCTTTTTTAAGCAAATAATTTCAAAAGCATCTAGGTCAACTAAAAGCTCATTTTGAAAGCGTTGTAGGCACTCAGAATTTAAGTCTGTCTGAAAGATATTTTTGAAAGTGTTGCTGCAGTTCAGTTCCATAGCTGTAAATTGGGAATTGCAGCACCTCTTGCAAAGGTGATGTGTGAATAAATATATTTGAAAGAAATTGGAACAAAATAGAAGCTCTCTAAGGACCTAGGATAGACTGACAGGCTACACAGGCTGTGGTACTGAGAGCATTTATTCACTAGCACTCATAGCTTAAGCAGCCCGGGCATCTATCCCCCCTCCTGTTGGGTTGTTCCCAGCTCTTGCGTGTGTTGCCACAACTGTTTGCACAGCGGCACAGGAAACTTGATCAAGGAATAGATCCAGCTGGTAAAAGATAAAATATATGCTGACTACATGGCAACACAAATATCCGTGCCAGCCAAAACACTGGTTGGCACGTGGGGCGGAACGAAGGCTGGGTGGAAGGAGGATGGGAACTTGTCCTGGTTTCGGCGGGGATAAAGTTAATTTTCTTCCTGGGGTTAAACCACGACAGAGCTATTTAAGCAACCTGCCACCAAATGCAAAATCACAGTCTATTTTCCAAGTACCTTAAATGTTAATCTAGAACTGTAAAGTTTTTGTTCCAATGTGTGAAAAGGATTGACCATGGTCTGATGAGGAAACTTGGAGATTTGTGTCACTGATTTCTATACAAGCAAAACTGGGTCTCTCATTTATATATCAAAAAATTGAAGTAAAGTAGCCCAAAATTTGTAAAACAATGGCAGTAGCACATGAAAGAGATGGTTTAGGAGTCATACTATAACACRTTATATTTTGATTTTTCTGAAGAATTTAATAGAAAACATACAAGTAGAACGCTCTCTTTAAAAAAGACAGCTATAATTTTTTATAAGTTTTCTTAGAAGTTTGTATTGTGTGTCTGCTATAGTATTACCTTTTTAATTACCACTGCCTAATTGTGAGATAAATCATTGTTGTGTTACCCTTTTATATTTGAGATACAGATACTCATACTTCAGGTTTGTCTTTCCAGGCTTCAGTGGCGGTATACTAAAGATGAATTTCATCTATTCCATGTGACACAGGTTGTTTAACAGGAAAATGTTTTTATTAGAAGAGCTGGGTTAAGGGTCCATCTGGAACCAATTGAATTCTCTAATGGCCTAACCTTCTATTTCTAGAGGGAGAGAGGAGAAAAAGCAGGGAGGAAATTCAGGCTAGCGGTGTAGTTCTGCAATGTGAATTTAAGAACTTTCCCCTCTGCTCCCTCCAGCCTCTTGTTCCTGCTCTCTTGCTGTAATTTGCCACGTCCTCAGCTTTGTACATACAGCTACTTCTATGACTTGCTGTAAATTATACTGTTCAAATAACTGCTGTTAAAAGTCATCATCAAAAAGGGATGGGGGGAGCACTTAAATAGGACAAATGAGGGAAGAGTAAATTGTGCTAAGGCAAAGGAAATGAACACGGGTCTATGAGGGAAGACCAGGAACTCCTCAAGCCATTATCACTTGAGCCAGTCATCACTAAAGCCCATATGCCATATAATTACAGACTCAGTCACAGGCTTTCATGATCAGCAGCCCTCTTTAGATTACCAAAGTATCGCCGTGTACCTCCCARGACCACGTGCGAAGGCTTTATCAATATATGAAGTACTATAAAAATGGAAGGGTGCGTATTGCAGCCTGATTCAAAGTCCAGTGACGATCCCAGATGTCTTTCYGTTATTTCCAGTGGCTTTGGAGAATACCTGTGTGTAGCATTTCCACATCAGACGGGAGGAATTCTGCCCATCATGTGCTACAAATGAGGCTGAGCAAAAAAAAAAAAAAGATTTGCAGTAACATCCTTTAAAGGACTTTTTCATATCAAAAAGACACTGAGGCAGTGTTTGTCCTGATATTGTGTTGTTTATAAACCCAGAACTTACCAAGCTCCCCATTTTGTAAACCTATTCTCACATTCAGGCACGATGTTAAGCAATTTCTTTCCCAAATGCAGACAGCCTGTAAGACGGCAAATGATTGCTACTTGTCCAGGACGAAAAGGGCTACAGTACATACATTAATACATGTCACGGGATTCTGAATTTTTTTGATTGCATTGCTTGTTTAGTTTCAAAGCAGAGCATAGGAGTCATTATTGATATATCACTGTATTTGTCTCTGCTGGTTTAGCAGCATAAAATAAGGTCTCTGCCCCAACCACCTTAAAATCTATTTAGTAAGAGATACGGGAAAAAAAAATCTCCAAAAAGAAAATACATTCCCTTTTTGAAGTTGACTGTTGAAAACATTTTATTTCTAAGCCATGTTGTATTATGTCTATGTCTATTTTATTTCTAAGTCATGTTATATTATGTATGTATGTCTAAATCATATCAGGGTGGACTGATAGCAAAATGTAGAAAAAGAATATTACATTGGTAATAGAACCAAACAGCTGTGAAGTTTGAAGCTGTGAATTTTGTGTAGCTTGTGTTCCTTAGCACCACATCCCTGGCAGAAACATTATAGGGTAGAGCATGGCTAGAGGAAATGAACGTAAACAGTGTTGATTATAAAATATTGGTGAATGTATTTGTGTATGTGTTTGGGGAGGAGGTAACTATGCTGTTCACTCCTAACCCCATCTGCTTAAGTGCACTGCACAGTCATTTGAAAAACCTTATAAAAAAGATAAAATCCTGAGTGCAAAGAGCCTAAAAATGCATCTATATTGAGAAACTGTAGCMAATTGATTATTCAGCTGGCAAAATGGAAATTTCAAGTTGCATAGACAGCTAATTGTGGCCTGCCTATGGAATGACAGGTCTATAATTTTTAGTTTTGTGCACATTCAAAGCCAGTCACCTTGACACTTAACAGTCCATTATCTGCCGGCCACCGACCATATGATGATATTCAAAGAGTGACAGGTCTTTTCCATTACAGAATGATAAAACGCACTATGCTTTATTTGGATAAAGCTGTCTTCCCAGACAGAACAAACCAGGTGCTTATCAGATCCCTGCATGCAACAGTGACATTGGGACACCTTTTACTCCACAGGGCTAACCTTTTTGTTGTTGTTGTTGTTGTTGTTTTGGGATAAAGATGAGTGAAATGGGTGAAACTGGTATCCCCAGTATTGTTTTCTAGAAGAACAGGTAAGCTGGCATTCATATCTATGATGATTTCTTTCAGTATTAAATAAGATAGATTGCAGGAAGCATTGGGACCCAGGTCATGCAACTACATGATTCATAATCTGGGGAGAAATGTTTATTTTTTTGTAAAAAAGATTGTTGTGTTTTCAGCATGAACACAGAGCAAGGTCAGGAAACATGTCCCAAGATACTTGCTATCAAATAATAAAAAACAACAAACTGCCACAAATCAGGCTGAGACCTAGCATTTAATTCAAACTTAAGCAAGAGCCTGGATCCAGCCAGGGACTCTGCTGCACCTTCCCCGGCTGTGGTAAATGTGTCTGTGGCTCTGTCCCGGGGCTGCAGCAAGAACACAAGACTGGTGACCGTCTCTCTTTGTAGGAAAAATATAGCTTGAAGAGCCGGCGGTGGTTGGAGCTGGTTCCTTAGGTTAGGGCGTTCCCGGCCTGGGCATCTCTTCAGGGGGTTGCCTAGTCCAGGGAGGGCAGGGAAGCGGAGCTTCTGCAACAAAGCTCAAGCCGTAGTGGACGGAGTCTCTTCCTTGTACCTTGCTGGGCGAGGAACGCCGTACCTTCGAGTGCTACAGACAGCTTGGGTACAGGAGCTTCCAGTTTTCAGGAAACTAAGGGGAGACGGGCCCACGTAAAAATCATAAACTCTGTTTTGGCCTCAGCACTAGTTTCTGTGCTGAATTGTTCTCAGTGAATTTTATTTATTTCTAAATGTCAATTTTTAGTCGGGAATTCTGAATGTGGCTTTAGAATAACCATTTTAAAACTATTTCTGAAGTTTTAACAAGAGTTGGTATTGTTTTTCTTTGCCAGCAGGGCCTGTTTCAGCTCCCGGTGACATTAGTGCCAAGTCACTCACCGATTCGTTGTGTGCTGGAGCAAGGGCTATATGAGTAACTGTGCAGAACTTTGCAAGAGAGAAGTTTTATCAACAGTTCATTTTGAAATGTTCTCAAAATGATAAAAATCCTGTGAATTACAAATTTACAAAGCAATTTTCTTGAGCATTTAGGGTTAGCAATGGTAACCTTTGCCACTGGAAAAGATGATTTGTGGATTTCAAATGATACACAGCTGCCATGTTGGTGTCAAATATTATTCTTTTAGCTCCTTGCTCATTCAGTAATGAGTGATGATAAATCTACAATACTTTTGTGATTTTTTTTCCCTATAAGAAAAGTACTTCATATGCAAACGTTCAGTCTCCTATGTTCTCATATKTACAGTATATTACATGTAATTATAACTCTGCAGAAAAGGCTAATGAAGAGAGCATACTCTGAAGACAACAGTCATGAGACTTCATTTGTTCCCTACATGCTGTAATAATACTAATACACCTTTTACTCTGCAGAATGGCCTCTACTTGGGGAATTGTGTTTCATCCAATTTTCTTGCAAATAATGAACAAGTTCCCCAGGTTTATTGGCACTATCTTGTGCACACTTTTTTGGTGTAAATTATTTATTCTACTAATTTAACAGCAAACAGTCCTGGATAGTGAGCTTAGTGAGGCAATTTCATACATATTGGTTGTAGGTTAATTATTTAGGGATTGAGATATCTCTGGTAATGCCAAATAAGTACAGACCTAATCAGAGAAAGCAATTGAATGCATCTAGGTTTTCCAAATCTCAGATCATGCAACCATTATTTGATGGTCATTAAGTTTGGTGTTTTGTTGTAAAAGAACACAAATGTGTTTTGAGGTAGCCCACAAGTTAACCCTTATAGTTCCTGTCATTTCCCAGGCGATCGACTGTTTGGTCACTATGAGCCAGCTAACAAGAATGTTCAGATCCACGTATTCTGTTATTCTGGAAATGGAGAGGGTTAAGGATGTTTTTGGATATGTCTCCTGGGATAGCTTAATGTTTTGGAGGCTGTTGAAATATGAATGCTGAAGAAACAACAGATAAATCATATTTAGGACTAAAACATCCACTGCTGATTTTTTTAAAGGTGGTGCGCAGCCACACAAAGGAGATAGCTTAAATGTTATAATTGTCACTATTCTATTTTTATAGAGAGATTTTGATGATTATCATTTTAAAAACATGAAACATCTCAAGTCCTATGGAGCATCACTATCCAGTGTCAGTTTAGTGGGAACGGGTATTGTGTATTTTTTTTTAATTCAGTGAGGAAAACATTATTCTTCATCGGTATGAGGGTTTTTCAGCTGACATAAAATAAGTTGGGCAATTCATTGGAGAGAAGTGTAAGCTCTGATTAGAGCCTGGGAAGACAATGAATTAAAAGCAGCGTGAGGAGAAATCTGTGAGCAATGCTTGGTGTGGATAAAATGTTGATGTTAAGGCATAGTTGTTTCCATTCTGTCATCTTTATTTCTACAGCAAAATTACTGCTCTGAGCTGTACTGTGCTTGACTCCTTACATGGCACTGAAAGCAGCCCTTCGGAAGGGCTAGAAACTCTTTGTCTTATGTCCATGTTCTAGCACCTCTTCAGGAGCAGTTGGGGGGGTTGTTTTATTTTTGAAGATCCCCAATGGAGTAATCTGCTCTGTAGGCTGTTTGATTTGGTAGGGTTTGGGGTTTTTTTCTCTTTATGTTTGTTTTGGTTTTGTTTTTTTAAATACGCATGTAGATTCCTTTTTAATGTTAAATTTAAAGCAAGTTCCCAAAATATGCCTTGAAATTGGAGCAGATGGCGGGGAAGATTTGAGATGATCTCTTTTTTTCTAAGGCAGTTTATTCCACGGTTTTAGGTCAGCCTTCAGGGAAGTGCTTGCTCCCTTCCAGATGAGCCCGACCTTCTTGCTTAAGAATCTGTTTTGCTGGAGGAGCGAGTAGGTCATTGCAAAGCTTTAGGATTCACAGGCTTTCCAGTGTAGAGAGTAGAGGATATGATGGTGAAAGCATGATAGTTTGCATTGTCGAAGGGATGTACTGAAGCATTCTGCACTAATTGGATTTTCTTTAGCACGAAAGCCTTTGTGCCAGATGTGTTGCACTGGTAAGAAAGATGAATAACTGAAGCCAGATCTTTAACAAGCAGGACAGGATGGAGTCACTTAGCGGCAGATTGAAGGAAGCCCCATTCATTGCCACATAAGGGCATTCTGCTCGCAAGGATTTCAAGAGTATAACTAAACATGTTTCCCATTTCACATTCAGTTGATCTGAGATGCATCCTAGCAATATAATATTTTTCTCTATTTCACTATGTGAAAATAAATACAATCCTTCAAGGAGGATGAAAAGCTCAGATGCATCAGCTGTTCTCTGGTGGGAAGACACGCTAATCTGCTAAATTCTCCAGTTGCTGTGGGATTTTTTCATTTCTAAGGAGAGCGCTAATAAAACTCATGATTAGGAAGAAGATAAGACAACCTTGGACAGTGCATTAATGATGCTTCAGGGAAGCAAGGAGGAGACCTGGGGCTAGAGTCTAATGGACAGCTTCTGAAAAGAAGCCCAAAAAGATGGGTGTTAAAGTCTTCCCAAGGTTCTATGTAGCTGTAGGGTGGCATAAAGAGATTCTTCCAACCACGAGCTTAGAGATCATTCAGCAACTTGTATTTTATGGAACCATGGAAACTAAAAATTAAAAACATGAAAGGAAGACTGTAATAGTTGGAAGAGTATATGCGGAATCTTGGCAAAAGTATGAAATAAAACATATACAGCTGTGTTAAGAAAAATATTTAACTCCATTTTAAATGCCATGAGTCATTAGGATGTGTTAAAAGGCAAAAAGCAGAGTAGTACGGTTTTCCAGCAAAAATGAATAAGAAAAGCTGCATCTCACTTCACTGTAAAATGTTTTAATTACAGGAGTATGCTGCACTTCTGCTGAGGTGCATTCCCTGTGCTCTTAAGTCCATCAGCTTAGAATTGTGCAATTACATGTGGAAATGCAAACCCAGATAATCAAAGGCTGCAGAGTTACACAGGGTGAATGTAGGAAGGGCTGAATGGGTTAAGGAGCAATTGGACATCTGCTAGTTCTTGTTATTTTAGAATCTTATTTTGTTAAGACAAGGTGCCAATGACAAGTAAGAAAAATGACTTTTTCATAATTCAAGAATTATATGACCTGGTAGGCTGGAAGAAAAGAAAGAATCTCTTAATACTTGGCTTCTGTGGACTATTCATGCAGTACAGCTATTTTTCCTACAAAGTTGAGGACGTGTAGGAAATGGAGCTGTGCAGTGTAACTAGAATTGAGGAATAGTGCATCTAATTTTGTGATACTAGTCTGGCCAGTGAGTGAGAGAGCAACAAATGAAAGACACAACTTCATAAGATGAATGATTTTCTGACTGTGATAAACCACTTGTTCATTCAGTACGTGGAACAAAAATGGATAGGGACTTAGAGAGCAGTGATGGATTGGTCTTTAAAAGCCTCCTAGTTTAGGGAAAAAAAATAAATATTTATTTTACTAACCTAGATGGGGACACTTTAGCTAGTCCAGTGTTTAAAGTTATGTCTGTAATACACATCTTAGAGTGCTGTAAAGAGCTACCTGAAATAGAGGTATATGAGCAAGCCAGGTAGTGGGAACAATCTGCTCTCTAATAGTAAGGAACTCAACAAGCCCTAATTTAYCCTGTTTAAGGAAACACTGGTTTTGAATTCCTTGGTTTTTCTTTCCAGCTTATACATTTTAAATCATCAGTGCAGGATGCAGTGAAATTAGTGGACTATGAAGGTGTAATTTTGTTGGTTGTGATGCTGCTTCTGGGTGAGTATTCAGCAAGAAAACCCCGGATCCCACTCTGCCAGGTTCTTTGCTTCTGCTTTGCTGATCTGAGCTGAGCCACGCTTGCTGTAATATGACATGAGATCCAGCACTGTATTTCTAGTGACAGACTTCAAGTTCCCCCTTCTTTTCGTGGCATTGACTTGAATTTTTGCGGAGAGGATATTGTAGAAGGCACAGCAGTAAGGATTTTTAATCCTTTTCATAACAAAACTCAATGAAAATCTTCAGAAACTCAACATACCTTGTCTGCTGGGCTTTGTGCAGTAGTTGCTTTTTTATTTCTGCTGAGAAGCAGTTCTTAAGCAGAGTGCAAACCAGTAGGAATGACTGTACAGAAGGTGGGATGCTTTCCATTGTGTTACTGAGCTGTTTCCCAGTTTATTTCCTGGCATCTCTAATGGCGTGGAGACAAAGCTCACAGCCTGTCTACATGAAAAGGAGGGCACAGGGCTGCTTCGGATACAGCCAAACGGATCAGGGAAACTTGAAATAAGAACACCTGACAGGTTCAGGGGCTTCTGGGTGGAATATAGCCTTTAAAAGTCTCAAGAGAATAACACGTCGTCTTTCAATGACATGTCTTTCAATGAGTCCTCTCATTTTCGCATTGTTCTTTAGTACGAAATGTTAAACGGCGATTCCACCTGCCTGTTCCACAAGTAGGTCAGCATTTGATAACTGCATTAAAATTGGCCTTTCCTAAATCCTCTCTCTCACTGTAATCCTTTCTGTCCCTCTCAATTTTCCTATGTTCTAATGCTCCATTATGGAGAAAAGGTTGAGTATTTTTTCAGATTATTTCCAAACTGTCACCCACAATAGAGCTGTTTTGGTTTTGTTTTGGATCACATTTTTTCTTCCCCAAAAGTTTCCAAAGATAGACATCACAGATATGATGCCACATGGGAAAGAAGTTTTTTAATGCTTGTGCAAAATTCCGTGTCTTTTTCTATTGGTCTGAAAAAAACCCCAAACCGTTTTGGGCTTGTGAAAATGTCTTAAAGAATATATTCAGAATATGTAAATATATTTGGTAATTTAATTCGCAAGCCTAACATCCAGTTCATTTTCAATGTGGCCTATCACTTCTGGTGTGACATTACTGAAAACCTTCTGATTAAAGCCAGCTCTCTTATGCATACTTTACCTCTGTGACCTATGAGTAGCTTGAAACCATTTGAACTCCGTCTAAATTGGATTCCCCTGGTTGTAAGTGTTACTGCATGTCAGTTCTATGTCAGTTGGATAGAAATCTTGCTGCAGAGGATGAAAGTTCACAGCTCAGTATTAATCTACGGGGCAAACTACATCTAATGCCTTCAGTTTTCTTGAAATACAGCTTCTGATGACCTCTGACAGGTAAAATACAATATAGGATTTTCTAATATTAATTTTTAGTATAGATATTTAAAATGTAGCACGTATCATCCTTCTGTACAAAATAAATGCTATGAGAGACAAAACTAAGAATAGCAACAAGTGGGTTATCGGACATGGAGACTGTTGTCCATAAAATATGTCTGGGTCCACTACTTCACAACTGCCTTGTTCTCAAAACAGAAAATGCAAATCCTGGCTTCAGTAAAGGAGGCTGTGTACCGATGAACTGCTGGCTGGGATTCCCTTGATGTCTGTTGGATGAGACTTTCAAACTGGCGTGTGAAGAGGAGTTTAACAAAAAACAATTCCTGAAGCTGCATGGCTTCTGGAGCGGGCAGCACGAATCATTGCGCGCTGGTGGAGGCTGCCTTTAACTCACAAATAAGAACTTTGAATTTAGCACCAGCTACTGTTTAAAAGAGAATCTGTATAGATTTGTGCAGCCTAGGTGACACCATTATCAACATCCTCTGTTACAGACTGACACCTTTACTCTGCTCTGTCAGTGTTAGGGAGTCTTAAATTGCAAGTACATTACATTTGGGTTTGCTTTTGAAGCGACCTTCTTGTACATAAAATTCCAAGCTAAAAAAAAAAAAAGTCTAATAGGTGCAGGTTTGTAAGTCTTCAATTTGATCTCACTTCTGTTTAAACTAATGGTAAAACTCATGTCTCTCTCACTAGCAGCAAGATTGACTTTTAAATATTTAGTTAGTATCTGAAAGGAAACTGATCTTGCGTTCCTTGTAAATCCCAAATTGTCTCTGAAAATAGTGGGATTTGGCAGGAGGAAGGAAATCTAAGATTAAGCTCTGGTTTGTGATGGGTGATGCTGATGCTGGGAGGGATGCTTTTTAGGCACTAGACATGAATCAGATTCATCTTTCTCAAAACCCTGCTCCGGTCCTACTGAGGAGAAGGGCAAAAGTGTGCTTGTGCTAGGCCTGAGAGGAGCCTTTGGCTCTCCGAGAAGCCTGTGTTTCAGCCCTGTGTTTAAAAGAGAAATTTTAGTCTATAGACTGTGTACCTAGTTTGTAGTATCTTTTGAGCCCTTCCAACTCCTCTTATTCTGTAACTACTGTTTGTCATTACGAAACGCTGCCATTTGATAAGTCAGATAGAATATCTCATCTGATGACTCTCATCCTGTCATTCCTCTTAGGGAAGTACAAAACAGTAGTAATAAATCAGTATCGGTATGGCCAGTGGTATTTTAAGACAGTGGCTATTGGATCAGTTCTTGGACAGTTTAGGAGCATATTTTCCTGTTGTTTMCATTTTTAAACCCAGACTTCCAAAATCCTGAGAGCTGGACACTTTTTCCTATGAGTCACACAAAGAAAGAAATTTTTGATTACAACATGTGCAGAACCCATAGTCCAAAACCTTGGATTTCTCTCTGTCAGAGGCTCTAACACCTSCTATCAAAAGATGGCTATCAAAAGTCGGTGGAGCTCCCTGTGGGTGCAGCGTTCGGGTCACACTGATCTCTGGGAGACCAGAGCTCATTCAGCAGCGATGCCACAGAAGTTTTCTGTAAGTACGCATGCTGTACGTACACACATTCTAATATAAATATAGAAGAACAGCATAGGGACTCTTACAACAATGTAACAAGAACAAAGTATTAAAAAAAAAAGGAAATTAAGCAGTTTGCAGTCTGGCAATCTTGTGGCTTGCGGGCTTTAATCATTGATTTTTGCTTTGTTAATTTGGCGGTATTGAATGTAGGTAGCTGCAGCACTCTGATCTGACAAATATGTGGAAAAGAGCACACTGATGAAAATCCATCAGGAGATAAGTGAATGTCTCAAAGTAACATGAGTGTGYGTAGTTAGCCAGATTCTGAACTGAAAGTGCTACAGTGTGGACTGACAGCGGTGATATCTTCCTTTACTCTTCATTGGCTCACACTATCCATTTTAATAGAGACCCCCGGATATGAAGAAGTAATTTACCCATTGTAGAACTCCCATATGTGGTAAATTTTCTTTTTAAGCTTACAGAGTGCTTTATGATAGGCTAAACTTGAAAGAATAGAAAGAAACAAACAACAGTGGATGAAATAGTATGGTTTAACAGTTTTTGCATATGAAATAGCTGGCTAAAAATCATGTATACTTAAAAAAAAGCTTTAATATCAACAGCTAATGTCTCATCTCAAATACAAGGGTCTGATCTCAAGGCAGAGCAGAACATCTGCTCCTTTCAGTTTCATCAATTTAGCTAGAAGTGAAGCCAAGGATTTCAGGGGGATGAAGGTGACTCTGTGGCTTCTGCTCTCCGACCCAACAACATAAAGTATAGCCTTTAGTCTGAAGCTTGGGCAGAAGCTTAAATATACCCATCCCTGGAGGTGTTCAAAAAACGTGTGGATGTGGCGCTTCGGGACATGGTTTAGTGGGCATGGGTAGTGGGTTGATGGTTGGACAAGATGATCTTAGAGGTCTTTTCCAACCTTAATGATTCTATGATTCTATGATTCTATACATTTGTCCAGGTTTATTCTAGATTTTGACTTTATTAAGGTTAACAGCTTGTTCTAAATGGGATAGTCATTGTCAGACTATAAGTTTATCTTGCATCTGGGTAGAGACATCAGCTAATCTGGGGAAGTTTTGTGTCTGGATTTGTTTTAGAAGCTATAGAGTTTTGTAGGCTTAGCCCCATCCTGGATATGCCACCGGGCTTGTGGAAAGTTGGGATCTGAACCCCTACTTTTTCCTTTGTCTTGCATTTCCGTTCTTGTATTTTTAATTTTTTTCCCTTTTCACTTCTCCTTTCCAGAGGTGAGACCTCTGGATGGACGGGTCAACTGTGACAATGAGGGTGCTACAAACAGACACTGTGACTCTGCTTCTCTCAGCTACTGTCAAAGGCTATGCTGGGTGCAAATCTGAACGCACAACAGGAATCCATGGGAACCCGAGGTGGACAGAAAGGTACCCTGGTTAAATTCTAACTGAGATTTATAAACTGATCTTATAAACTGTTTTTCTTTTAGAAGGCATTTTTTACAATAAGATCACAGTTTTGAATTTGTAGTAATAACATCACAAAAGACGGAATTGTGGTCAGTAGGTCTGAGGGGGGAGAACACTGGTAGAAGGCTCCTCAATTGCATAGTCTGGGTTAACAGTAACTGACAGAGAAAATGACTTTTTAACACATAGGTTTTGAGATCACCTCGTGGGAAAAGATGATATCAAAACCCATGGAAATCATGCCTAGATTAGTTTAGAAACTTGAATGTATTACCAGAAAATCCTCTCAAGGTTCCACTTACCCTTTTTCTACTAAGCTTCCGATCTGTATATTCCTTAACAGTAAGAAGTCTTCTAGATATTTGTTAGCACAACTTTCTAATTAGGCTTATTGATAATTAATCTGGATAAATCGATGTGCAGAAACTTCTCATTGTCATTTTTTAAAACATGAGATAGGACCTTCGAGAGATGTTTGTTTATACATATTTTCCATTTCATGGTTTCTGCTATGTGCATGCCATGGTGAGATTGTGGGTATAGTTCAGTTAAATTTCCAACTCAGACTACACTTGGGAGAAATTAGTGCTTGGTATCCACTGCTTGATTTTGATGATTGCCTTTTGTACAGAAAAATGTTGATGTGACTGTAATAAATGTCCTSACATAAATATTTTAATTTACAATAGCACACTTTCTATAATTTCTGGGTCTTTTTGTTTTGGTTTGTTTTGTTGTTTGTTTGGGGCTTTTTTTGTTACTTCCCAGTTCTTGTTCAGCTCTACAAGCACACTGCTAAGTGGCAGGAAGAACAACATATAGCTTGTAGTCCATCATCTGCATTCCCTTTGCATTWGGTGTAACACTGGCATGAAAATCGGAGCCCCTGCTCCAATTTTTCCAGCTGTCTCTGTCTCCTTGTGATCTTTTTATACAAATTTTCTGGCAAGTCTTTGAATATGCATGCTTATATCCCTTTCTTGAGCGTACATATACATGCTGCTATCTCAAAACATGGGTACAACTGAAAAGAATCATTAATGTTTTTTTCAGTATTTTAAGTGTGTTTACTGATGTAGGCAAACCCTCAAAATATACAATATCTTCTTCCTTTGTCCTCTTGCTCTCAGATTTCTATGTAAGTTTGTTTTTTCATTCAAAATGTATGAATAAAGCAATATCAGGATCTTTTCACTGCCATCTTCAGGTCTTATTTATAGAGTACTTTTACAGCTTCAGGAATTGTTAACTTTTAGGTAATAAATGTCATCTTACTTCTGAGGTTACATTTGTTTTATATTCCTTAGCAATATTATTGCTTTAAAACTGTAATATGTTTTCTATTTTTGTCTTTTTCTATTGCCCCGAGGGACTTGAGCTATAACTAGCATTTGCATTGGCCACGGTGCTGTTCTTATTCTGCACATGGTTACGGGCAGACAGGCGAGAGTGCCAGGGCCAAACATGGTATTCTACTGGAAGAGCTTGTGCCAAGATTTGGGCTTGAACAATTTGGAGGAGACATGATGTCACTGTCTCCGCAAAGTGAATTTGGACAGGAATGTTGTATTGTATTTTGGGCATGTGTTTCAAAAATAATAATTAAAATGATATCTTGTACGTTTCCTTAATTTTTGTATTTACTCTCTGGCTTCACAGTCCTCATCCTGCATTTCTCATGTCCTAGTGGTATTTCTGTTTCATTATTTTTCAAGCAGAGTTTGATGACACTGATTTAGCAGTTTCTCACAGTTCACTGCTTCAGTTTTCATCAAATTATACTTCTAGTTATACTAGACACTTTCATCATCAATTTCCATATGCCTCAAAGACATGCAGGGACCAGTTTGCCAACACTGAACTCAAATGCTAGACAATAACTGGAATACAGGATTTTTTTTCCTAGGGTGTCTGAGACAAAGAGTGTAGAATACCTCAGCTCTTAGCAAGTGTTTTCAGCCTGGATGCATTAAAAATCTAGACAATAACTGCTATGGAATATTGATTTTAAAACACCAAATCAAAGGATAAAAATTAACATTAACCAGAGATTATGCCATAAGACCTTATCCATTTCTTTCCAGAAGCCTATCTTACATTAGAGAGCACTGCATGCAAATTCAAGCTTCGCTCTTTCACCACAGAATGGGAGGATTGATAAGCACCCTGAACTGCATTTTCTGTACAACAGAGTTTGATAATTATGATAGTTAACACATAATAAAGGTTTTGGCTTCAGGCTCTAGGTTTAYGTGTACCTTCAGATCAGCAGTGTTACTGGGTACTTTCAAAGTGACAAGACTCCTGAGAATGACTGTGAAAGTCTTTTCCTTCCTTTAGGGARTCTTGTTCTTAACTTCATGCTCAAATTTGAAAGATCTCCATGTTGGAATGACTGACCCTTTTAAAAGCTTTCCATTATGTTCATCCTACAATTACCTACAATTTTCTATAAAGGGACCACACTCCTGACCCAAAGGTAATTTGGAGTCCATAAACTGGAACTAGGTGTAGATGTGCGGGAGACCATAGTTCTTAATGTCTGTCAAAAGCGTTAAGTTAATTATGCAAGGCATGAAGTGAAGCTCTATTTGTTTAGGTGTAAAGAGGTTAACTCTGAGWAACTGTTGGCAACAGTCACCATCGTCGGATGAATTTGCCATTAAATCTGTAATCTTCAAAAAAAGTCTTCAAGATAGCATAGGAGTAATATTCTTTCTCCTGCACCACCACATAAATTGCTTTACTTGCACTGTGAGCTAAGATCTATTTCAGTTTTGCAATTTGCTTTCCGTGTGGAATTTTGACTGATGTTGAGAATTTCGTACATAACTTTCAGTGCAATAGGGACCTTCTCTCAGGAATAGAGAGAATTTTTCTCTGTCTGCAGGAATTTCAGTTCGTGGAGTCTGTCATTTGCAGAATGCACTCAATGTGATATAAACCCACCTCACTGAATCTCCTCTCTAAAGTCAGAAGGACATGGGCAGAGGGAGACTGTAGACAGGAAGCTGACTGATATCACTGTGACTTCTCAAATCTCATGGGGACACAGTTCATCTTACGTCCAGGAACAGGAGTGTAGTGTGGACAGAGACTGCCACAGGATGGAATAATCTGTGTGATGAAGAGGGAAGGGAGTTGTTGAATAAGTTAAAGGTCAAGGAGAAGAGARGCTTGTAACACTCTTTACTGTAGTACTAAAAGCCTGTTTCCTGACAGACCTGCAAGTTTTGGAACTATTTGGTACAATGAGCTTTGAGTGCCTGAACTGCAGCTGAATTAAACTGAAGGTTTTCTCATGCATTGGCTTTGACTCAATGCACCTTAGACCATTTAAGTGATAAAATGATCACTTGAGGAAAAAGGCATCCACCTTCTCCTAAAAAGGTAAATTCATATGCAATAAATAGGATGTTTGAACACCTCACATTACTCCCACAGTTGCGTATTCCCTGCCACAGCTCATTGACCAGAAGGTGACCACCAAAAACCTTTCCTTGTAGTGTGCCCTGAGCCTTCAGTACCTGGGAGTTCCTGCAGCAATAACTGCTGTGCATCAAACAATACTTGCATCTTTATGTACGTACAAAACTGAAGTCACTGCATATTAKGAAGGAATATATCACCCATACATCCTTCTCAATTTTGGAAAAAGAATGTTTGGTGGAATGTTCAAAACCAAAAAAATAAATTAGTAGGAATGGTTTCTTCTCTAGGTACCTTGACTAGCAGTTACACTGGGAGGTTTTAGAAGGGCAAATGATTCACCTACAGCTTTTTTGCATCACTTTTTATTTCTACAGAGGGCAAGTAGGAAAGTTCCAATCARATATTTAATTTAATTTAACTTAATAGGGGCAAGGCAGCAGACAACCATTATCCTGTGACAATGTTCTGGTCCATCGAATATAAAAAGAATGCCCAGAGGACAACTAGTGATATTTCCTTCAGTAGTCTTACCTGATGCTCTATTGGCATTATAATGATGTGCTCCTCTCTGCAGATTCTGGCAGAAGGCTCAAGTTTCACTTCCTTTTGAGAATTGTCCTTTTTCTCCAAAAGCTGGTGYGCTTCTATGGGGAGGCCATGGATTCTTCCTGAAGGTGTAGTGTTTGCTGCAGTGTTGAACACGTTAGTGTACGGGCCCATGTTTGTGAGAGAAAAAGTCAGATAAAAATTCCTGACGGTAGAGATTACAAAAATCCAAAGSCAAGAGGCATTTTTTTTTTAATTCAGTTTTTAGGATTTAATTAGCTGCTAGTTCCAGTCTGTGATTTTCTTTAAGGAAAGAAGCTCTAAGAGCTAAAAAAMCAGTTTGTATCTTCAAAATTGGAATCCTGTTTTTTTTCTGTTTGTTTATTTGTTCCTTATATCTAATACTATGTTTTTCTGTTGTTTTCATGTTGTTGGCCAGCACACACACCAAATGCTCTGTGACTTACAGGCTACAAATGGAGGGAGAGAGCAATGGAGAACTTTTAATCTATTAAACTATATTCTGCAAATCTGGAATGTAGTATCTGCTCAGTGGGGCATGAAGCCTAAAATAATGCAGTTTTCTCCTGTTTTCTGTTCCACAGTTACTGAGGAATTTCTACCTTAATGAGGGGAACAAGCCTATTAAGGTACAGTTTTTGGCAGAATCGCGGTGGTCTGTATTGAAATATGGTGAGTCCAGTGACTTTCAGTGTAGATTGCTACCAGTGGTTGTCTACTGGACCAAACTCTCTTAAAATGTTAACAAATACAAAATATGCATTGTCTAGTACTGTACCAGTGTACTCCAGTCTCTGCAGGCTGAAATTTAATTCTGTCTGCAATACAAATGAGAACCCTTGGTGTTCTGGTCTTAAATCCAGGAAATCCATATATTAAAACAAACAAACAAACCCCCTCTGATACTATGTCCAATCTAAAAGGTASCGTGAAATACTGGCCTAGCTTTTTCCGAAACTGTAGCATACCCTGTGYGGGTCTTGGTCCCGCACTGCCGGAGGTGGCACTGTATTATGCCAGCGTAAGCATTCGAGAGACTGTGCTGTGGGCTAGGCTGGGGAAGTGGTCTGCCTTAAAACTCTTTTTGCCTTTTTGGGAGGAGACTTTTTTAAAAACTGAATTTGTTCTTCTRGTGTGGTTTGTATCCCTGAAGTATGGGAGTAGAAGTAAGCGGCAGAGGAGTGGGGCAGTTGTGGAAACACCCTTGAAGTAGCGTTGTTGGTCATTTTACACAGTGAGACGTGGCCTTGTAATCAGGTCTTCCCTCCTTTGGTCAGACGATGGAATATTCTTGAGCTTCCTCTGAGAGTACTCTCARCAAGCAACATGCAGCAAGTTGTGGAGCACAGCAACGCACCGCCTGACGTAGTACATCCTGGCCAGCTAGGACCTGTATCAGGACAGTACTGTCACCACAGACCAATGCCAGGATATACAGTTTAAAAGGTTTTTAGGTTTTTTTTTTTTTAATTCCTTTCTGTGTAAAAGATCACTCAAAAAATCTTACTATTTAAGGAGTGAGTTCTCAGAGGTGGACTTTAAATGGTACTTCCTTGTATTGCTTCACAGATACTTAGGGAAGATTTTTCCCAAAGTAAAGAGCAAAGTGAGATGGGTGTCCGTGGGTCACTCTGGACTACCCTATGTGTGTCTCAAAAGTTGTTACCTCTGTCTTGTGCTCGGCAGAAACTGGAGACAGTGGTACCTATGAAGTGTATCAGAGATGACATAATAGATTTTGAAAGAATCTGTATGCTTTTCGTCATACTGGAGTGTTTTATAATTTTTAACATGCATCTGCTGCATCTGTACATTTGATGATACTCACTTTGGATTTGTAAAAGTGAAAAAACAAAATCCAGTGCAAGCTCTGAACGTGACTACGGTTTCATGTATAACATACACTTTTAACATTACGAATAGGAACTATTAAAGTAAACAAAAGCTGCTTGTTCACTGTTTTGAATTTCGCCCAACTAGAAAATCAGTCCTGTGACACTCACCATAAACAGCTTGTTTACTTTTTAAGTTTTCAGATTTATCTCTGAGGTCCTCTTCAAGTGTGTATTAATAAATACACGTTCCAGCCAAAACAAAGACGTTTTCTTTTTCTGTCCTTACAGACTTGCATTTTGATGCTGCTCTTGTGAATTAGAGAAGAAAGGCAACAAAATGCAACTCTTCCTCAGAAAATCCTTTAATTAATTTAAGAGAAATATTTTTTCTTTCTTTTAGCAACTCCAGCATGTTTCTAAAGTAGGTATATCTTTGGAAAGCATGCTGTTCTTGGGGAAACAGAAAACAAGTAGTTTGTAAAAAGGAAAAGTTTCATTATGTGCTCTTGACAGAAAATGTCTCAGCGTTTGTCAAGTCGTATATTGAAAACAGTGCTCCTGATGTGACTGTATTACAGCTTGRTGTTGTTGCTGAACATTTAGTATTGTGAAAAAGATGTGACCTTAGAATCAGGTCCCACTCTGGATTCATACGAGCAAAAGCCAAGTACCRCTAACTTTCAGGCCACATACCTTGCTTTATACAAGGACTAGTGAATTAGATAAATGCTTATTTCAGTACTAGGCCACTGAGACACTGGGGTAATGTCTGATTTGTCTCTCACCATACAAGGTATCGGAGAGAAGGTCTTTGAGCTTTCTAATTCCCAGTCCAGGCTTCCACCCTGTTTCTCCCTCTGTGCTAGAAGCTCATTGTTGCAGYGCTGGGGGCTCTAGATGTGGTATGAGGACACAAATACAGGAAAAGTCCTGCTGCTGCAWCTGCAGAGAAGGTTCAGGATCAAACCCGCTCCTCCTCGCCCCTCCGCCCCACGTTTTTATATTTAAGCTGGCAGCGGTACCAAGGAAGCTATCCTGTCCTCTTTGTGTCCCCAGTTGCTCATCTCGCTCCCTGCCTTGTTCCAGCAGAAGCATTTGTGCAGTTATGAAGTGGATCGGTCGGGGAGACTGATCCACATCAAACCAGACTGCTCTTCCCGGGTGCTAATTGGATTGGTTTCCCGGGTGGGGTTCCCTGTTCTCACACCAGGGCTAGTGCAGGGACAGAAGTGGGGTAAGCGGGCTGAAAGCTGCCTTGCTTATTTTACAGCASTGTCAGAGTAAGTCGGCTAAAAATATTTGTGAAACTATGGCCTCAGACTCCATTCCAGGCAAAGATTCCCTGGAAATGTTGCTTTGATTTGATGAAGAGGACGACTCATCTGTGGGCCATTTTGTCTGAAACAGGAATTTTCCTTTTGTGGTTCACAGTGCTTACTTCTGTTAAAAGGGAAAATGGTGATAGTAAAAAAAATCAGGCTGAAAGGTCTAATATCACATTTGGAAAAAACTTACACCGTTTAATCTTTTTTGAGGTTGATTTTTCTTAATTTGCCATGCTTCTAAACAGGACAATCCATCCTGGTGGATTTCTGTCTGGCAATACTGGGGACCCTTCTCATTGTTTTCAGCAACAAAGAAAAACCTGCCTAGTTGCCATGCATATCCGAAGGTTGGCCAGAGTCAAAATTACTTATTTAAAATATGTGGGACACAACTTACTGTTAGGGGCCTGTTAGGAGGTTTTATTTTCTCTCAGCTCGATCATTCTGAATTATTTGGAATTTTTTCCTTTTCTTCTTTTTTTTTTTTATTTTTTTCTCCCCATCGTAAGTGTATGACTGTGGAAGTCCCCCCTTCCATTTGCTGTCTTGGAAATAAAAGAACAAACACCTCTAATCTTTACTTTGTTACTGTTGTGGCTGTTGACACAATTGCTGTGGATTTCTGAAAAGAAAAAAAAAAAAAAAAAAAAAAAGATACAACAGCAACCTCCCTGATTCTACCTCTCCATAGAAAAGCCCCAATTACCCTAAGATAATGTTCAGCCTCAAAGGCTAAGCCTACAGTAGTGTTTCTTTATGTTTTTTTCTGGTTGCTGAGGTTAGCTTATCTACAGAGGGAGCACAGCACTGCATTAATAGCTAATGATGAAAGGTGCGGGAGATGTGAAAACATGTTTCGAGGATTTTTTTTTTTTAAATTGTTGTTGTTATTTATTTATTTTATTATTTATTTAGGCAGAGGACGAGCCGGGCAGCGATGCGTGGTGCCGGGCCGGCTCTCTGTAAGGGGTGCGAGCCGGGCGCCTGCCGCGGCCTCCCGGGCGCTGCCCCGCGGCGGAGGGGGGGGTCCCGGCGGGCTCCGGCACTGCCCTCCCCGCTCCCCCGGGGCGGTGGCAGCCCGCACCCCCCCTTGACCCCGGCTGGGCGGCGGAGCCGCTGCTCCCGCCGGCTCGGCGGGGGGAGGCTGTGCCGCACTTGGGAAATGCAGCAGCGATTCCTCCCTCCCTCCCTCCCTGYCCGGGGGGGTGAAGTGCGAGGCAGCGGGAGGAGCTGTGCGTGTGTGTGTGTGCGTGTGCGAGCAGCGCTCCGTGGCCGCCGTGTTTCCTGGTGCCTGCTCCCTGACCCCAGTGGCAGCCCCGCTCACTGCACCGCGCCCGCCCTCGCTGCCGCCCCGGGCCCGGACCCGGACCCGGACCCGGACCCGGACCCGGACCCGGACCCAGGCCGCCGCCGGGCACCGCCGCGGGGTCGGGCGCAGGCTCTGCCCCGGCCGCGCCCCCGCAGCCCCATGGAGCGGCCCCGCTGCCCGCGCTGAAGGCATCCCCGACCCGCCCGCAGCGGCAGCCGGCGGAGGGAAGGTGAGCGGCCCCGGGTCGGTGTCTGCGTGCCGCGGACGGGGGCTGGGGGGGCCGGCGGGGGGCAGCGGCGCACTAAGGATAAAACTGGCCGCCTGCTCTCCCTGCCTCCCCCGGCGTGACCGCCCCGAGCCCGCTGGGTCGGGTCGGGTCGGGTCGGTGCGGCGGCGGCGGCGCTTCCCCGCAGCCGAGGCGGCTTTTTTCGGCGGCGCTGAGCGAGCCCGCCTGCCCTCCTCCCCCAGGCCGTGCCCCCGCTGCCCTCCGCCGCCGCCGCCTTGCTCCTTGGCCGCGGTGGAGGCGGGGGGGGCGGGGGGTGTTGCAGCGCTGGAAGTGGCCTGGGGGCGGGAGGCGGTGTGCCGGCTCCGCGCCCCGGGTCGGGGCGGGGGGCGCCGCGGCGGGGCCGGGAGGGTAGGCCGGGGCCGGGGAGCATTGTGCTGGCTGGGGCCAGCGGGCGGGCGGCAGCCCCGGCGGGCGCAGCGCCGAGCAGCCGGCGGGGGACGGGGACGGGGCTCCTGGAGCGGAGGGACCCCGGGGGTAGGTGAGGAGGGGGGGACACACGCCGCAAAAGTAAGGAGGGTAAAGCGGGTTGCTTTGCCGTTCCCCGGCGGAGTTTCCCCCTCTCCGTTTCGCCGGCGGGAGAACCCGCTTTGCAACCCTCATCCCGGAGGCCTCAAGCACTTGGAAACCTTCCGGGGGTGGGGGCGAGGTGCGGGGACGGCGCGGTTGGCACTGCCGGGATAAAAAGCACCGGGCATCCTCCCCCCTTACCCCCCTCCCCC
>JASVER010000028.1:5468818-5525633 GCA_030449065.1 Oceanodroma leucorhoa
AAAAAAAACCCTTTCGGCTCTGTGGCAGCTGGGGGTGATGCGAACTTTGCGCGGCGGGGCACGTAGGGCAGCCGAAGGGCAGCGATGCCCCCGCGGTGGCGGGCCGGGGCCGGGGGGGCAGAGCAGGGCAGGGCAGGGGGCGCGGGGCGGGGGCTGCGGCACACGCCGGGACGGGGCCGCGCCGGAGCCATTGGCCACCCAGAGCCATCAATCACCGGGGGGGCGAGCCCGGCGCCCCGCGGGGCCGCGGCCGGGGCGGCCCGGCAGCCGGCGGCGGGCGGAGGTGGGGAGCGGCCGGGAGCCCAGGTACCGGGGGTCGGCGGCGGGGGAAGGAGAGGGGGAGTCGGCGTCCGGCCCCCCCCTTGGTGCCTCCGCCTTGGACTTGGTGGGTAGGCTGGAGCCCGGAGTTGCCCGCAAACTGCAGCGCGGCATGGCGGGGGCTGTGGGGGCAGCTGCCCAATGACCCCCGGGGGGATAAACTGTGAGCTGCGGGGGGGGGGCCGCCGTCTTTCGGGGGGGCCGGTGCCCGCGCCCCCGGCGGGTGTAACGTGTTGTGTTGCTGTAATAGTGTCGGGATAGCGGCTGCATCAACAGAAGGTGTTGACACGGGGTTAACCCTTTCCCTCTCCTGCCTTTCGCAATGTTCTTTTACTGCGCGCGACCAGCCAGAAGGCAAATTGCTGAAATTCAGATGAGGAAGGCGTAAATATTTTATTTGGGGGAAATGCGTTTTTCGCGTGGCTGTATGAGCGTGTGCGTACGTAGAGCTGGCGTGCGTAGCTCTCCGTGAAATGGAACGTTTTAAAATTACTTATCTGTGCATATTTTGCGATAGTTTTTTGACGCTGCAGTTGTATACTGATTTGTAATTAGCTGCGCCTAAGTTTGTGTCAGCCCTTTTATGAAAAAGAGCCGGTTTATACCTGTAAAACTGAGCAGATGTATACAATAGCACATCTCCTGTCTCACTGTCGGTGCAAACCCACGCTGGAAAAGGGTTGTTGCTCCCAGGATAACAGCTATGTTTGGGAAAACGCAACATGCTAAAAAAAAATCTTTATTTAGGTTTTTAATATAGTCATCCTTACTTAGAAGTGCCATATAAGGCGTGGAAGATATTGCACATTGTTTTACTTGACAGATGTGGAAAATAATGCAACTTTTATTCTTTTGTACTCATCTCCTGTATTGTAATCTTCAAAGAGTGACAGCAGTTGGAGAAAGAAGAACGGTAGTGATTCAAAGTAGCCTTTTTTAATTTTTTTTTTTATCTTGGGCCTAAAATAAATGTTTTTAAAGTTTTGAAGCGTTCAGCTCCTTTTTGATATTTTCTTCAGAGAAGTTCACAGTAAAGAAGGTAATAATTAGATACTTCTGGTAGGTGAGCTGTAGTACTCTGTGGAGCACTAAATGGAAATTAGAGACAGAAGCCAGCTTCAAATTTTACTTTTTTTCCAGTCCGGCATTTGTTGTTGAATTTCATTTTAAAAGGATGCTTTGTTTGGCGTTATCTTAATTTAAGTATAGAGATTTATTCTTAAGGTTAAAGATTGGAACAATGGGAAGCAATTGCATCTTATATACTTCTAATCGTACTGAAAGTCAACTTTAAAGTATTTAATACAGCTATTCAAGTATCCTCTTATCATTTGTTTTATGCCAGTTAGTTGTAATTTCTTTCTGTAACACGAATTGTTATAAACCTTGTAAAAAATGCTTATTATCTTTATGCATAATTCACTCTCATGAACAAATTGGATTTTTTTTCCATGAGTGAACTATAATATTAAATTTAATGTTCTGACCTTTCTTATGCTAGATTACTGAAAATAGTGTGATTTAGCTTTTCTGAAAGCCCAAGCATATTTTTGTTGTTGGTTTAACGTGTTATTTTATATTGTAGCTTTTAATTGCGAAAAAATAACATCAGACATGTAATTTTCACACTACTACTTAATTTATGCAGAYGCTAAAGTTCTTGCTGTATAAAAGAAAAACTTAGGTTTTTTTTCCTGGAGCTTTGATGGCTAGCATTCTTGTTAATGACAGTCATTTCTCTAACAGGAAGATGTTTTCATTTGTATTTACTTTTCAGTGCAGGGCAATTATGCTGCTCTGTGTTGCACACTCTTCGTAGTTCGGATCTCAAAAGAATTACAGTACTTGGAACAGGACTGCAATTTGAAGCAGGTGTTGTGTTTTACTGTTATGCAAAATAACACTAAAATATAATTGTAAGGGAAATTAAGGAAACAGCTGCAAACTTGGTATGGTAACCACTACATTATGATTCGTGAGCAGTTGTTGCACACATCTTACATCCCGTCTAACACAGCAAAGATTTGGTTTAGCAAAGCTCACCTTGCTGATTTTATTGCGATATTCTTACCAGAGGGAGTTAGTGCAAAGACCAGACCATAACCTTAGTTACGGAGATGTACTGTCTCACTAGTGACTCAGTTTTTAAATGGGAACTTTATGGTTTAATTTCATCTTCTTCCCCATCCCCCCCGCCTCCAGTGCTAAAGAAGATGAAGGATAGAACCCAATTACTGGAATGAAGGTTGCAGAATGTCTTAACCCAACTAACATATGGAAGCCTACATAGGCCTGAGGTTGTAAAATAGTAAAATAAATGGCCTATAGCAGGCCATCTGCCATTTGCAGGGCATTTTTATCGTGCTTCATGCCAAACTGGAAATTAGTCTTCGTATTAAAAATATATTTTGAATACAAATCAAAGATTTCAAATGTTTAACGTTACACATGGCGAACACATTTCTATCTGGGAGCTAAGAGAAGTCCAGGAATATCACACTGGAAAAATATTGCTTACTTTGATGCCCAGGGCTCGAGTCAGTCTCTTCTCTTTCCTATCTCTTTGTCTTCCCAGTGAGCACTGATTTACTTTTGTAAATTACACACCAGATACGACAAACCCACTATTGCGTSTAGCAACTAAAAGGGGGGATCAACTGATGCAAAATGTCATGATTTCATGGAATTCCTTGCAGCTAGGATAGCATGCCCCAGCTGAGCATCGACCTCATAAGCCACTCTTTAAAAAGCCCTGTTTATCTTGAAAGTATTCCTTGAACGTCAGCTGATCAGTTTTCACAAAGTCCCTCTGAAAGGAAGGCAACTGAGGTATCCTCAGTTGATTGAAGAAATTGAAGCTCAGATTCTGTGCAGGCAACTCAACAGAGATCAGGTTTGGGAAGTTTCTGGCTATTGGGCTTACACTCATATTATGTAATGCTTCCAGTCTTAATGCAAAATATGTTTAAGAGCACTTTGAAGAAGTGAAAGATAAGGATGTATAAAAAAGGAAGAGCATATTTCTTTCATCTTGTGTAGAAATATTTATGCATAAAATTGCACTTAAATCTGTCAGATAAATCATTACTGTCTGGTGATGAATCCAAACCCGTTTCATTGCTAGTGCACTATAACATGGATATTTTGTTACTGTTGTCTAGATACTAGCCTTTCTCTGAACAGATAAATACTTTGATTCAAAGGTATTTGGGTGTACCTTTTGCTCTGCAATTGTAAAATTTTCTGCTTTGCTTCAGCTTCCATAAGTCTCTCAGATGTAACTTATTTTGTAAAGCTGAAACAGGGCCTTGAAAAGAAGCCTGCGTATCTGTGGAAAGCCATTTGTCCTTCAAGAAACTGGGTCCACTTGTTAATTTTCATGCTTGCAATTAGCAGAAATAAATAAAGAATAGTAAATGTGGCATATTTAACTGGAGCTTTCAACACAGATTTTTTTTTTTCTCCCCTGAAGATAAAGCCTTATTTTAAGGAATTATCCTTTGGATGTATTTAATGATGGAGTTAAATGATGAGGTAATAGAAAAAAAGTTGTGAATGGTAACGCTTAGAGAGTTGGGTGTTAGGTACATCAAAAATGCAGAAAAAGGTCTTTGAATGGAAATCAGGAGAGGATAGAGTAATATGTCTGCGTATGGTTACATCTCCTTTGAGTTTACAGCAGCGTGTGCTGTCTTTCCYTCCTGGCAGAGGTCCGTGGGGTTGATGAGGAGCTGCTCGGAGCCGGGAGCCGCCTGGAACACAATGCCCTACCCCGCTCCTGGCCTCGGGCAGTTGTGAGCTGCTCATGTCCATAAGGAGGAAGGATGGCTCATGGAATTCCTTCACAAGGCAAAGTTACCATAACGGTGGATGAATACAGCTCCAACCCAACGCAGGCGTTTACACACTACAACATAAACCAGAGCAGGTTCCAGCCTCCGCACGTGCATATGTGAGTATTGCTGGCGGTGCCTGCGCGTGCGTGTGTGCCTGCGCGTGCGCGTGTGCCTGCGCGTGAGCTGAATCTGGGAGCCGCTGCTGAGGGGTGGGTTGGGGACTGGGAAAATGGGTTAGTCACATTAGCTGGCAGGCAGAAGGGTTATCAGATGATTCCTTAGGCGGGGTGGCACGGAGGAGCACCGCTCCGTCCTCTCCTGGAGGGGACTTTGTGCCCGAGGCGCAGTGCCACCCACTTCATGAAACTTGCCCCAACGGTGACTAATAGGGGACATTTTCTGAAACTTGGCACTTTACTGATTTCACTTTAACTCGCCTGAGGGACCCATTGCTTAAAATTTAAGCTCCCTTCCCCCAGCCCTTACACTCAGCTGCGGAATAGGCCTAATTGGGACTAATTGTCCCCCCTGATCACTGCATCCTTTGTCCTCCTGGTTGCGAGTGGAACGTGTGCCGCATGCTGCATTCCACTCGCAACCCGCCGCACAAAGGAGTCGGGGGCTGCCCGGCACTTCCTCCCGAGAAATACAAATACGGCCTTAAAACCACGTCCCGGGCCCGAGCTTAAACCGGCAGAGGCACGGGGAGCGGGGGGCTGGGGGCTTCCCGCCTCCCCTTGTCCTTCCCGGGCAGGACGGCCCTGCTGCGSGGTACCTGGGCACAGCGGTCTGCCTTAGGAGCCAAGTACCGGCTTCAGCTCCGAATTTCCTTCCCATTGTGTAGTTAGGTTTGATCTTTATCGGTTATTTCTGTGGAGGTTCTTTTTCTTTTAGCATTAATAGGCTGAAAAGCACGTGAAACTAAAACAAAGACGGCATCTCTTGACCTCCTGCGTGCCATTGTTAGTCAGGATTTTGAGCGATGTCACACTATTGAATTTGATAAGGATTTTGCATAATAAGGGGGGAAAAGTTGTATGGTACTTCATTGCATTTTTGTTATGTAGAAGCCCGCCGGAAGAGTCACAATGTAGGAGTTCAGCACCTTCTAATAGGATTTYGTGTGGTTACAATCTTCCTAAAGGCAACTTCAGGAAAGATGCTGAAGAGTGTCTGTCATGCATGTGACTTTTCAAGGTGGAAAAGGGTTTCATTAATTACATTTGATTTATTACTACAATGATGATGTAACTCTTCTTTTAGAAATACTTCCATTTCTCGGTTCCCTTTTCAGACCTTTTGTCAGCAAATTTCCATTGCATGCTTTGCACTCCAGTCTGCACTTCTGACTGACATGAAGTACAAATTCTGTGTAGAGAATGAACCCAGAACAAAAAAAAATAAATTTAGAAAGCAGTTTTAAGGAACCCCTTCTTATTGACCTTGGTTTTAGTGGGGGCTGATTTTAGGACCAGCTAAGTGTGGCATTCAACATGGTAAAAATTACTCATGCTTTGTTTCAAAAACTCACAAACATTTATACAGCTACTTCCCTAATAATTTGTGTATCTCTTAAATGATATTGACTTGACAGATGTCTTAAAAAACTTGTTTGGAGAAATTGTATAATTTAAATAAATACYGAAACTATAAAGTACAATATAGTGACAGTATTTTAAAGAATTTTAAACTGAAATACTGCAGCTTTCTTAAAATCAGTAATTTGGTTTCAAGGAAGGGTGTGGCATACTAAAAGGGAAATCAAAATTTAGAAAAACTGGAAGGGGATTAGTCTCGGATTTACCACGGAAGCAAAGAAAACAGTGTTGCAGTGCAGGAGGTGAGTTCAGGTGTAGGTCTGGATAGCAAATGATGGRTTTTAGAAAACCTGTTGAGGAAAAAAAATGACAGGATCCTACCCRGTGTCTGGAGTTGTGGGTAGAGGAAAGCAAGGAAGCGGAGATACGACTATGGCTGTGGGTTTGTGTGATGGTAAGAACCGCAGAGCTATTTCTGGGGWGGAGAGACAGAGCGTGTGGTGGCTTCAGAGGGGGGGGTCCTTRTTTGTCTTCCCAATGCTTTGTAATGGAAGCGTGCATATTTCTGAAAGAGGATGTCATCAAGCAAGAAAGCTGAACAGAAAATTGGTAAAAGCAGTATTAACAAARGAGCCGTGATCTTTTTACACTGTTGTATCTTTGCTAGTGCCACATTGCTGCAGCTGCCAGGATTGTTTGATTTGATTTGGTTTTACAGTCTACTTTTCTTTTTTGCTATCTTAAAGTAATGCATGCTTTTTTTTTTTTTTTTAAGAGGGAGTTTGAGGAGGTTTTATTCTTCTCTAGTGAAAAATTTTTTAAAAAAATCATGGGATGGTGAAAAATGAGTAAAGCAACACAGGAACTGAGCGTTAACGACATGTATGTGAATAGCAGGGCAATATATTGCTACAGGGCCATGCTGCGTACCATAAATCAGTGGCTGGGTGCAGCTTAAGGACAATGTTCTTTCCTAAAGGAAATAATTTTTTTAAAAGTAATTTCTTTATCGATATGCATCTTCACGTGCAAAGGTGAGAACTGTATTCTTTGTGTGTATACCAAGCCATTTCTGGTTCCAGTATCCTTTGGGCTTGACTCTCACACGGAGTAAATGGAGAGTCTGTGGAACATTTCCAGCGTAAACCTGGTGGTTAAGGCACTACTGGCATGAMGCTGCCTGTTCCGTGGGACACGTGTCCTGTGCTTTTTCTCCTGCTTTCATTTTGTGCCTTTCACATGACAGTGTCAYGTAGTTCGATCAGCAGCGATACAGTTCTCTTTTATCATCTTTATATGTATTTTTACACCAGCACTCCTTCGTGAATCCATTTAAGTGTCCTATTGGGTAAATAACAGTGTATTAAGACTCCCTTTGCTTAGGCTGGCTGTGACAGCAGTTTTGGCAGTTACTTAGGCTCTGGTATAGTATGACTTTTGAATCAGTTTGTCCAGTCTTTTTATTTTCTTTCTCCTACTAATTAATGTTTGAACAGGTGTTCTAAGGACAATTTTTACTGTACAATTATTTTGGATAAAGGGATATCATGTTAAATAATTATTTTGTCATCTTGAAGCAATGCTCCCACCCACAGGTTTCACTTATTTTCTGAAGATGTTATAAAATGTTTGTATTTGAATGCTCTGTACAAGTCATGTTTACCTTCAGTTAGTTTTAATTAACTGCATCACCTTAGTTCCCTGCTTTAAAGGGCAGCTGCAAAATAATAACAATTATAACGTGCCTGCCTTTGCTACTTAATGATTATTATTATTCTGAAAGTCTTTGTACTTTCCCATTTTTTGTCAGGAATTGTGAATTAGAGGCAAATGCTTCTTGCTCCTTCAGTGTAGTGCTGCCAAGTATTATAAGGTGTATTTTTTTAAAAAAAAAAAAAAGAAGCTTGTAAGCCTGTTTAGAGCCTTGAGATGTTCTGTGTGAGGCTGGGGTCCGTGGTGCCCAGGACACCGGTGGGCAGCAGTGGGATGCAGCCTGGGGACAGGGTGGGCACCCGCGGGAGGAGCTGGCAGCCCGGGGCAGGTATGCTTTAAGCTGCAGAAGTAGAGAGGATAGAGAAAATTTCTACTATTGTAAGCAAGCATTAGGAAAAAAGTCAAAATGACTAAACTTAGAAGATAATTGAATTCATCAGGTATATTCATMATTTGTTTAGGGTGTTCTCTCTTTTTCTGTAAGACTTTTTTTTTCCCCCCCCTTTCTTTTAACTGCAGCTTTACAGCAGCCACCACAGGGGGTCTTTAAACCATTTTAATTTAACAGGAATTACCAAAGCTCAGTTTTGTGGAACCTTCCCATCTCACCTGTTTTTTTCCTCAGACCAATGGAAGGGAGCTGAGAAGAAAATGGGACAAATCCAAGTAGAAAATTACTTTCTTAGGTTTTAACTAGAGGGAAAAATCTTCCTGTTTGGGTACAAGACCGTATTCACTTTCAGGGGAGAAAAAGGGGAGAGTGAAATAATTTTTGTGTGTGTGTGGTGGAAAATGCCTGTTTTGCCAGGCCCAGCTGGTGAGGGTGAGGGAGTTCTGTGGAGATAAACTGGCTGTAGCCCGAGCTACCGCAGGCTGAGCCTTTGAGAGGAGCTCACTGGCTTCCCTCCGGTCTCACCAGAATGGCATGGTGGCTTGTCCTTAGGATACTTGGAGTACGCGTTAAAACTCTGGTATGGTTTAAATTCAGTAGTAGGGGAGTAAGAAAGATAGAGGTTTCTGCGCCAGAGCAAAAGTCTTCTAAATGAGTTTATGCATACCTGGAGATACATTGAACAAACTGTAACTATATAATTTTACTGCCTTTTCTGTACTGGAGTAATTCCCCATGTGAATATTCTTATTTTAAAACAAAGAGTATAAACAGAGTTTTATATTAGTGGAACTATATATGTATAGTTGAATAAAGCATTTAAATGTATGAATGTGTGTAAATGTGTATATATAAAATAGTAATATAAAAATACAGCTGTATAATCATAGAAGAAAAAACTTTCAACTGTGATGAAGCCTTACATTGTCAAAACCCAGGGATCTTATTAGACTACTAACCTTGAGAAATTGGATATTGCATATTTTTTTTTCTTGRGGAAAACGTCCTGCATTTAATGGGTTTTATAAACTCCCACTGAGATTAGTGGGAAATCATGCATTTGATTTGTAATATTCTCAACTTCTGTTTCACATAAGGTGTGTGATATTTAGGGGGAGGGGGAAAGAGTTGGCGTTAGTAGAATATGGACTCATTTGACATTTACAGAATAGTGGAGTTCGTACATGTAATAATATTGGTTGAGGGAATACAGAGATTCAGTCTTAAGCTAGTTAGCTGTACCTAGTGTGACTGGGCAGGCTATTTCAGTTGATAATGGTGTGACAGAGGATCATAGTTTTGGTGGAAATTGTTGCTCTGTCCATTAATAACACTTCTTACAAAAGCCTACCTAGCTCAAGACCAYCTAAGTTCCTTTTCACTACTTATTTTTCTAAATAAATTGAAAAAAACAATACTCCCTGAAACAAGCAAGTTACATTTAAGCTTTAATCATGAAAGCATGAGTACATTGAACGAATGTAATTAAAACTTGAGCCTCACTGTTGGACAGAGGGATGTTTACTGGGCTCGTGGCTCACAGTCACTCAGCTTACCTTTGTGCAGTTCTAGTCTCACTGGTCCCTCAGTGGCACGGGTGGCTACCGAACACAGCAGGCTACAGCCCWGTGGGTTAAGTACAACAAACCTGTTTTTCTCAAGCCAGCAGCAGTATCCTTCAGCAGCTGCCCCGGAGCAGCTGAGCCCTCCCTGCAGCGGCGGGGGGATTCCGGGGGRGATTCCGGCAGGAAGGCGGGGGGCAGCTGTAGGTGAGAGTCCTTACAGCTGCCCCAACCTACATAGTCCCCACTCCAGAAAGGRCCATTAACTGCTTGCGTTTTCTGGTTCTCCTGCAGCAGAACAATGGAAGCCAAGTTGCAAAGATGCTAATTGTAACTGTCATTAAGAAAACTCTTTTGCTGGAGCGTGTGCATACGTCTGTGAGTTTAAATAATGAAAGATTTCTACTGATCTTAACGATTTTAAGTTACYGATTTTGCAAAATCTAAGCATAAAATAAGTTCTAAACTTAAATTTTACATGTAAAATAAGAATAAAGACTTCTTCATGAGGATACACTTATATTGAAAGGCTTTTGAGGTGCTTGAGTGGAGCATGCTGAAAATGAAGTGTTCGTACTGTGGTGATGTAAGGCTCAGGGATTGCAGTTTTGTAATTAAAACTCAAATTTAGGCCTCTTGTGTTTATGCAGTGTATTCATAATATGCTAAACTCGCTTGAAAAATTGATTAAGTTTCTGACCTCTCTTTTTGTCGTTGTAAAAGGGAATAATACCAACCTGCCTTTAAAAAAATGTTCTGACATCCCTGGAAGGCTGATGCTGTGAAAGTGCCATTATTATTATTATTATTATTATTATTATTATTATTATTATTATTATTATTATTATTATTAATGTAGGACAGGTTTAAAATAATTTTTTGTCACCTTCGCCCTATTAGTTACTGCTGTATTTCCAGATTGCCCTGTCCTAAAATGGAAGCCAGGTCTGGTTTAAATTGGTGACAAAACCCTTTACCTCTAGTGCTAGTGGGGAGAGGCTGCCGGAGCAGGCTCCGTGCCTATCGAAGTCRACCGGTCCGTCCCTCAGCGTGAGTATCGGCCCCGTGCAGTCGCCGCTGCTGGTCTGCGGGCCAGGAGCTGTGCCCGTGGGTGGCTGGSGGGCTGGAAGGGGGGAGGCGCGTGGCACACGGGCCTCGGCGCCGAACCTGCCGCTCCCCGGCTGCTCGTCCTGCCCCTGTGCCACAGGCTTTGCCACCCCCCGGCAGTGCTGGCAGAGCCTTCTGCCAGGCTGCTGTGTAGGTCATACCGCTGACATGGGTCTGGTCAGTGGTGGGGTGGGTGTTTGTTTTTGGTGTTTTCCAATGAGGTACTTCTAGTGATCTCTCTCCTGGTGTAGCCTCACCAGTAGTGGGGTCCGGGGGTGGCCAGCAGAGGTGAGGGGGCAGTGAGCGTATGGATCAGCCAAGGGGCGAGGGTAGGAGGAGGTGGACGTTTCTTCGCCTTCAGTGACGAAATCATGCTGCTAAAACAACACCTTGTAGAGTCAGTCTAGCCCCTGTGGTAAACCCTGAGAGGGAGAAAGAAAGAAAATTGTTTGCTTTTTATGCACATGTATGTTAATGTTCTTTTATGCTGTATTTATCGTGCAAAGAAGCCTTCAGGTAACAAGTACTTTAATGGTAAGGCCCCATTTCAGTAGCCGAGCACTATAAATGGAAATTTTCTTTACATAATCTGATTCTACATTATAGTATTACCTATGTAGTTCATTTACTGGTCAGTCATACTGCGGGTCATTTGACTCGCGGTTTCATGTCTATGTACAATATACAGTGTGTTCTTATCTTATGGGAGGTGTGTGGTGGGTTCTGACCAGGAAGGCTTTTTGCAGCACAGGCCCTTACCACAGTAGCTGGTGCTGGAGGGAGGCTGCTCACCAAGGCATATGAAGTAGTTAGACTGAAAAAGATGGATATACATTACAATCGGGATGTTGTACTGTCACTGGAAGCTTGTAATTTCTTTTTTTTAAATATCAGGGCAGTAGGGATATTGTTGTGGGAGCAGGAGATTCTTGCTCTTGTTTAATGCTTGAAGGGTGAGAGTGTAATCTGTCCTGTGAAACAACTTCTAGAGCATAGATTTCCAAACAGGGAGTTAATGCTTTACAAAATTTGCAGGCCCCACACTGCAAATCCCATCGTAGAGTTTTTGGCTCATGGTTTTCTCCTAGTGGCAGACTGGGGCTGGTCTCCCCTGCCAGCAGTGATGAGGGAGCGTGTTCCCTGGGACACGTGGATATTCCAAGCCCCAGGGGAGTGCTGCACCTACCTACCACACATCTTGTTATTTTATTTTACAAATCCTTGTTTGAATATCTTGTTGGACAAATAAGCAAAGGGAAAGCCCTCTAAACAATGTGGATTTAGATGTCTATGTTGTGTGTTAAATTACTATATGCAGCTTACTTATGTTTGATGCACTTTCAGAGGTGATCAAGTGTTGGTGATAAACGTCAATTTTTGTACTGAATGTTGCACGGTAACTTTTTGAGTTTACATTTCTGATCTTGAGCTACCAGAGGTGGCTTAATTTCTGAGTCAGTTGCCTAGCATGGGTATCTATGGAAAAATTCAGAAATGGAGACCCAGCATGTCTCCTTCCCAGAAGGACACTTGAAGAGTTTTGGTTTTGAATTCTGTAAAATGTCATGGCATAACTTGAGAAAATAAACATGCTTAGGCATAGCAGAAATACAGCGAGGCAGGGAGATTTCTTTAAAACATGCATCTCTTAACWGTGAGCTTGTAAAGTTACTTCTTTGAAGATACAGTAAAGTTTGGCGTTGGGGTTACCTACATTGCCCCAAGTGATGAGTGCTAGCAGAGACAGTGGAGTGCCAGTGTTGGGTAGGACGTCCCCTCAGTCTTGCATGGTAAAGTCATTCACCTCTTAATTCATGCCAGGTTTTTCTGAGTCCCTAGAGAGGATTCCAGCAAGTTGTGAGTTTTGGTCCCTGAAGCAATGGCTTCTCGTTTCCAGTGGTTTGAGTCATACTTGGCACRTGCAGTTGTAGTTTCATGGACTTCGATTGTTTGTTCTTGCAGAAGGCCTGATACTGGCTTTTTGGTCTTTTCTGTAATGTGTACATGTAGAGCAGTGCGAAATAGAGGAAGGAGGTAAGCGTGTCTGCATATATACCTGCATGTATTTGTTAGAAGATATTTCAGAAGATATAAAGAGCTTGTTGTTTGATGTGATTTTGAAATTCAGGTCCTGGGCATTTACTTTCAGTTTTGATGTGGGCCATTAAGGTTGCAATTTTTAGGTCTTACATTGCAGAGGGCAAGTTCTGTGATACTGTGTGTGGTTGGTTTTAAATACAAAATGAGGAAGCTGTGGCCAAAACACGTATGTGTTTAAAAYGCTGAAGTCAAACAATTCTATCCTGTAGCAAATGTGACTAGGCTTCATTTAATGATTTTTATTTTGATGCCTTTTTCAAAACAAAAAGACAGCATATGATAATCTTGTACCCAGTAACAGGTACGGAAGCCGGTAACATGCCTGGAGCAGTAGCCARTGGTTAGGGCAGAAAACCGCAAGCATGGATTCCAAACGATAAACTTTAGGTACCTGGAGTTGCAATCATTTTATTTCTCTCCTGAAGGAGTTGGTCATAAAGCTTGGTCTTAACCTCCATAAGCCTGGAGATTTCTCCCGGCACATCAGCTGTATGTGTCCTGGAGGATCTGCTGCGTGAAGGTTGGCTGAAACAAAAYGCTGGTGGATGAGCATTGGTGTCGGATCCTGCTGCTGAAGCCTTCAGGGTGGGGGCAGAGAGGATGGCTAGAGAGCAAGTCAACCAGTAATGCCCAGATGCGGTCATCCTCTTCGTAACTCTGATGGATCAAGCCCATGTTATTTCTTTCTCTKGTCTTGTAGATCAGAGTGCTGTCAACAGAGTTCACCTGTGTACTCTCTGATGGCAGGGAAATGCTTGCCCCTATTTTGATGCGCCCTATTTTATAATGGGCATATTTTCTAAATTTAAATCATTATGTTGAGGGGAGAGACAAATACGAAAATCCCAACTATCTCCTGTTTTTACCAAAAGATTATTTAAATTATTGTGCTGTGTGGTGTCTTTAAAGATTTGGTTTTGTCACAGGTTGTGGATTTCGTATTCCCAGACCCTCGCTTCCTTGCATGGTGCTTGACGTTTGGGCTACAGAGGTTCCACTGGATGTTGACAAGGAAAAAACAGTGCTGGAGGCTTCCTCGCAGCAGAGTCCCCACTTACCGTACTGGGCATTAACTTATATCCAGCACATTAGACTTAAAAGCACACAGCCATTAAGTGTAGCACTCCTTTCCCAGGAGGGCAGCAGATGGAGAGAGAATGGGGGAGGGAAGGAGAAAGGAATATGACAGAGGAACTTTATCTGATGTATTTGTAAGCCAGGAAACTTGCTATTTACCACGTTTACAATTTCTCTTGTATAAGGAATTGAGCGTAGTGACTGGGAGCATCAGGGTCAGCACATTACTCCTAAATGTTTAGCCATTGTATCAGTTTATGGGAAGGAAAAGGTGCTAGTCCAGTATATCTTCCCTCGTGCTCTTTATATATAGGGAGCACAAAGAAAAAAGTCATGACTTTTTAATTACTCTAGGCTGCTTTGTTTCTTAAAGCACATTCACTTTTGGCCAGCAGTGAGGATTACCAAAGGGTTATTTTGTGAATGGTGAAGTAGTAGTTTKGGGGAAAATAATTGTTCAGAATTAAAATTTCATGTGGTCCAGCATATTTAATAAATAGGAGCCTTGTCCTATACTTGTTAAATGCAGTGATGAGTGACACTCTTACTGCTTCCAGTGGGACAGGACTAGTCACTTAGAGATGCCAGGTTAAGTGGCTCCCTCAGTTTTAAGCTGATTCTTACAGGGACTTCTTTTCTCCGGTTGTTAACAATGTGCATACAAGATTATGATATTTAACAGATATTAAAGAAGAGGGAAATTTCATCTTTATAGTTTGTTTATTTTGTAAATTTCAAGTCAGCCAGGCATTCCTTTTTCCTCCTGGTGGAAAGGAGTGAATAAATTAAAAGTAAATACATACATAATTATACATTAAAAAAATATATATATTGAACTCAGGTGTAATCTTTGAAATTACTTGAAAGTTTTTTAAATAAATTGTTTTCATTTTGATTATATCTTTCTTGACATTAGTTTGATTTTCCATCATCTTTCATTTGTTAAACAGTGATGTTTGCAGCTTTGAAAGGAAGGCATATTTACTAGAAGAACAAATTTTGTTCTGCTATCATTGTTATTCTATACCTTGAAGGTTTCCACTTAGAACACCCTCTTTGGATTACCGAGGGAGAGTTATGACTCATTGCAACTTCTTAGATCTTTTGGAGGGTATTTTAATTGTTTGCATGAAGTTCTTAAGACAGTTTTTCTGCTAGAAATGTTGTCAGTATAATGAGGCTTCACAGATCAAATACTGTAATACGAGTTTCAGACACCCTCTGAGAATTAAAATGATGATGATAATCTTATAGGGGTGGTACATGATTTTTTTATTTTATTTTTTTTTTTCCCTGTGCCCTTCGGCGGTTCTGCTCGGCTACTTTGCATTGCTGCTTTGTGAGAGTGCTGCTGTGTTAATGGAAGGATCACACATACTGTTCCTCTCAGAACCTGATACATCATCTTGGCAACAAAATGAAGACCTTTAACTCTTGGAGTTTTCATCACTTGTTGTTAGTTATCTATTTCCATAAATTCTATGCCTTCAAGAAAACAGGTTGTTTTTAAAAATGTATGTAAGTAAAGTAGAGCGTTCATTTTCTCTGAGCCAGGGGATAATGGAAATTCTGGTGTTGGTTTCAAGGAATTTAAATGGTCTGTGTTTAGGGGGATTTTGTTTTGTTCTCAGGCTCATTCATTTTAGGTATAATTAATACAGAACATGTTTTCCTGGAAAGAATCCTTGCATTCAGTCTAGATTGTCAAGAGGAATATTAATTTAATTAGGAAATTAAGTTTAGATCACCTGGCTTCCTTGATAGTCTGTTCATACCATCATTTAATACTGTGATATGCAAGAGTCACTATTTTCAGTCAGTATTTCTCTTAGAAAGTTTTTAAGACCTCATTCTACAGAATGAGAAAGACCTTTTATGAGTCATTTTATTCAGTGCAGAGTTAAAAGGTGTAAACTGAAGCGCATAGGGTCAGGAAGTTGGTAGAGGGGTTTTTTTGATTAATTAGTTCAAATTAAAATGGGGTTCTATAGAAGATTTGGTACAAGAAGTGGCAATTTTCTGGTTATCTATTTGTAAAGAGGCAATGCAATTTCTTTAGGGTCCAGACACTTGTCCAATAAAATGCAAGAGGAATGTACTGAAGGTGACTAATACAGAATAAGTGGAAGATGAGAAATGGATAAATGATCTCAAACACCCAGAAATAACCAGAGATAAGACGTTGGCCTAACGTATAGTTCGTAGCACACCTTGCACCTGCAGCTGTATTTCATTTGTTACGATTTTACTGTCTGCACATGTGTTTAAAGGCAATCTTGCTCTAGCATGAAGCGTRGCAGTAATATATGGCACATTATTGCTGCAGCAGTAGTATCGGAGTCTGTCTTTCAGGTTTGTATGTGGTTTATTATTTTCCTAACAAAAGCTTTTTTAGATTTTGAGCTTCCAGACTTATGCCTTGTAGTTGTTCACAGGGGAATCTGGCAATGCTGACCAAGAGGTTGTACGTTAACGTACCGAGGCAAGGTCATTTGAACCTTTCAGTGCCGTGCCCAGAACCTAGCGGCTTTAAAGGCACACTTTTTTTTTTTCTTTTTTTTTTCTTTACAATTTTTCTTCTGTTGGGCTTAGTGTGCTTGTGAGCAGTGTCAGGCAGTGCACTGGGAACAAATTCTCTTTCTCCACATATGCACACAGAGCTATTGTCGTTACTGTTAGAGCTTCCCTCATAAGTTCCCCACAAATGACTGTCGTCTCTTACCTGTAGAGACTTCACGTGGAACCGGGAGGGTAGATTAGTCTCTGCCTCCATTCAAACTAGAGTTTCTTCAGAGAACACCAGTTGCCGTGGTGGTCTTTGTTACATGAACGTCTTTATAGGAACTAAAGCAGAGTCCTTTGGAACTAAAGCAGAGTCCTTTGTGGTTTTTTTAAGGCACTAAACAGCTGTCGGGGTAGAATTTCTGTTTGTTTAGGGTCAGATTAGGCAGTGGGCTCTAAATGAAAAATCAGGTATCCTGCTATCTATCCCCTGAGTCGTCTAATCTTAAACAATATACTGTACGTTTGTCGGGCATGAGCAGTGCTGACAAGTATGCTCAAAGAATTTATGGATTTTTTTCCTCTCTATTTTCCAAGCGGAAAAAGGCAGAGAACTAAGAGTTAAGATGTTGACTTGCTGATGGTATAACTTCAGTTATATTACGTATCAGCTACAATGGATGGCTGCTGGAGTTGCCATCCCCAGCGTTCTGATTTAGCACCCTCCTGAAGGCTGTTGTGCTGCAGAAGGAACAGTTGAATGGCACATGAAAACRTTTCCTGAACTGCCTTAGTTTGCACTTCAGTATATTACTCTAAATGAAAATCAGCTCTAGTTTACTTGAATACTTTGACTTTGACTTCAGTGATAGTCAAGAACTGTGGTATATGGGTGGCTGTATCTGGGAGAAGCATGGAAGAGAGAGTAAAACCTAGGCTCTCCTTATTTAATGTATTGCCAGACATGGGTCCATAACCTGGCTCGGAGTGGGAACGACACTTGTTAGCAGCAGTGCTCCCGGTACTSACGTACCAAGGTTACATTAGGCAGCAGTTAATCAAATGTTTTTAAATGTTTCTAACTTTTGCAGTCATTTTTGGTCCAGTACYGTAGAAAGGTTGTGTTACCGTACATGTGACTACAGATGTGACCACCTGTGTTTGAGCGTGACGGAGTTGAGGTCTGTTCTCCATGAACATTAGTGTTTCACCCATTGCCAATCTGCGGTAGTCGTACCACAGCATCTCCTAGTTGTAGGAGGTGTTGCGGCTACTGCATTAGTTGCAACTTGAGATTTTAGTCATGTTGGTTCGATGGTTCTTGCAGATCTCATAACTGAAAGGGCTTTATACAGGTGGGTGTAGTATTAAAGCAATGACTACATAGGGCATAGCAAAAAACATTTTCTGTTTGTTTTACTGATGCTGCTGCCTGTGTTTTTGAAATAAAGTCTTCTGATCCATTACACAGCTACACTTCTGTTTTCTCTGAGGAGCCTTATGACTGTATTTTGGACGTCTTCTGCAATGTGTGATACAGCTGCCAGTAACCTGGCAGCTTAATCAATTTAGGAGTTCAACTGTACAAAGAAAAAAGAAACCTTATTTGTTAACCCCCATGTATCTTTTGGTAATTAGTAAAGGTGGTATGGGTAATTACAGAAAAGACGTGAAGGTAAATTGAGACATTTTAGTAGGTATTTCTCCCACTGTGAGAATCTAGCTTTGTGATGGCATGGGGGGACACCAGTCCACATGTGCAATTTAAATAGGTCTGGATTCTGCATTATAAATATGCACCGGATGCAGGGGAGAAAACCAGCACATTCTCTCAGGATGCTGTTAGGGCCAAGCAGAATCTCATTAGGGACAACTTCAAAGATCAGTTCCTCATGTCCATAAAARCAAGTGTAAATTATCTTCTGTGAGCCTGCTGTTAGCAGTTGCACTGTTACATTATGCATGATTCTAGACTGCACATGGTATGAACAAACTGCACTATGTTTCATTAGTGTTTTTCATTTTTATGCTAAGCGTGGCAACTTTGYTATTTATTGGTGTTGTTTTGGCTAATACACTATTTGACTTGAAATTTCCTTTTGTTTTAGTAGTGACACAATGTCTGAAAAGGACTTTTAAGGTTCTACAGTGCTTATGTTTTTACAGAGGAACAGCATATAGACAGCTCCCTGTGTTGACAGCTTTACTTGCTTTCTCATTCTTCTGCTCCCTGCACTTAGTAGGAAGGTGGCTGCTCCTGACTCTCTGGGAGTGAATCTTGAAGGAGCTTTCTGCGAGGCTGCTCTGCAGCACTTGACCTAATGAGAGGGTAGAACCTCAGTAACTTGTGCTTTCACTGAGCTACATACCCCATCGTTACATTGAAAAGGCCAGTTTGTAATTATTGCTGGGGAAGTGTTTTGAAATAGCGAAGTGCAGCCTCTGCATATGGAAGTTTTGTCACAAGTTTCAGTGGGATCAAGATTTTTGAGTTTGTCTTCATTATCCTTGCAGAAACAGTAAGATGCTGTGGAATATTTTTCTAAACTGAGCTATATGRCTAAAAAGGGCAAAATAACTTTTTTAGAATTTTTCTTCTTTGTGGTATTTCTGCCTTTTTTATATGGCTTAATCACTGAYGAAGCCAAGCTAGGAAAGCATTCACTTGCACACCTAGTCAAGGTTCACYGCTGCCTTCAGATGTGATGTTAAACTCCCAAACGGGTCAGCAATCTGATTTGCACTGTGGTGTCACARAGACCTGCAACCTGGGGCTGCTTTAAGCTGCTCAGACTAACATCCCTTGTAACATCCACTGTGGTTTGAGAACTGGTTTAAGCCACTGCTTGTTAAATTCATGATGRCAGTGAGTGTGTGAAGCTGTGGTTTTATGAGGGCTTTCTTGCTCCCTGTTTTTTTTGGGGTGGTGGTACTGCCAACTTGAATAGCCCTCACTCCTTTGCTCCGTTGGTCTGTTCTCCCACACGTGTCTGTGTTGTACMTGTAAATTCAGGATAATCCCCTGGAGTGAGAAGGAGAGGAACTCTGTGTAGCCCAGTTCAGTTCTCCAGTGCTGCTCTCCGCCTGTCCTGTCCAGCAGTGGTGGTGGCACAGCAGGACCGCGGACTGCTGGAGCAGGAACCGGCCACAGCRAGAGGGGACTGGGAGCTGCAGAGGCTGGCCCCGCTGCTGAAAGGCGAGGTTATCAAACTGCATACCCCCACTGATTAGTAATGGCCTTGTGTTTAATGTGTGGCTGACTTTGCAGTTCGTTTGCAGAAGTACTCCGTGAGGCATAGCTGTGAAATTGTTGGTTTGTGTGTTTGTGGTGTGGGGTGGCTTAGAGTTCAGTGTGTAGGTGAATTGCAAAGCTAGAATGAGCCCACATCATGTAATACCCAAACAAGACGTAAAGAATTTCCCACCATTGTTCAAAACTACAAGAATAATCTGAGCTAATTTCTACATCCTGAGTGCGCCTATGGAGATCAGTGGGAATTTGACTTTCCGCAGGGCCAGAGTAGTAGCACGGAGAACGCTGAGCTGCCAGCTGTCCGGCGGGTGTTGCCACGAGGAGTGACGATGCAGGGCACTGGTGGGTGCGAGGGTTGAAAAGAAGTACCCCGTTTTTGAACTGCAGGCTAGCGTCTGTGGACCTTCCCYGGTACCGGGGCCGCTGGGGAGCTGCGGGCAGTCAGCATGGTCCCACTTAAATCTGCGCTGATGGGGTGGGGTGGATGAAGGATGGTCTTTGCCACGTGGAGCCTTGGACAGGATGATCTTCTCTCCTTGAAAACCCTTAATCCTCATTTAGAGCTCCTACCTGTGGCTCCCCTGGAAGAAAGGGCGGTTAGTCTGAACAGAGGCCAAATCTATTTTAGTGAAGTTCGCTAGTATAGTTCTAATGTTAGTCATGTTAACAGATCCACCTAATGAGGACACAGATTATGCTGGTAAAAAAGCTTATACTCTTGACAGCAAGCAGCCAGACGGAGAAAAACTATGGAAGCAAAAGTCTTGCTCCTTCCTGGGTTTAGGTTTTTTGTTTTGATTCATATATATCAGATCTTTTACTGTTATAAAAACATTGCAAAAAATAATTTTCTCTAACTGACATCACTTTCTAGTGCAGAGTTGTTCATTTTAATGAAATTAAAAGACATTGAGTTCTTTACTCTGGAAAACTCCCAGCTACTTCAGCTGCCTTTTAAAATCTAATGAGCCAAAAAGCCTCCTTTAAATTTTTTTTTCTGCTCACCAGGTGTAACGGAGGAGAATTTGATTGATCTTTTTTTTCTGTGATTAAAACATGAAGGAATCAAAAAACCCACACGGTGTGTATTTGTTTCTACATGTGTGTATGTGTGGACATATAGTTGATGCTTACCTGTTTCCCAGAGAGAATTTTTACGTGCAGTAATAGCTTTGCTGTTCTCTGGAAGCTTGCTTCCTTTCGACATTGTCTTGACTTCGATTTTAAAGCCTTGTAAAACCCAGACATGGTTTGTTGTCTTGCTAAGGAGTGATCAGTTTCATTAGAAGTTCAAGGCTGCTTTGGGAGGAAGTCTTCATTTAACATCATTGTTTAGGTCTGGCTCTCTGTCTGCCCATAGCGGACAATGTTTGARACGGCGATAAGATAAGAAGTGGCAGCGATAGCCATGCTGCAGGGTTACTGGAAGGGCATGAAACACCGTCTGGCCATTGGACTTGAGAGRTCTGATTCTTAGTTGTAATGGGTGATTGAAATGTTCTTCTCATAGAGTTGGCAGTTAATGTGGCAYTCATGTCAGTGTGTCCCTCAGGAAAAAATGAAGTGGTTGTAGGAAAACAAAAAGGAAAWAAGCAAAGTCTGTAAAACTGAGCAGAGCATAACTTTTTCATATGCAGCATGGTCAGTTGCTGCTTTTAAAGTTCAAATAAATGCATGAGACCATGTAAGGATACAGTTTGTTCAAGGAAGATATAAAAAAAATGGAGTAACAGAAAAGCATGGATGGTTAGGACTGAGATGCTGGGAAAGAAAGGTGTGAAGAAGGTTGTGAAATACAGCCCCTTAGCACAATAAAGAAACTCCAGTCAGGGCTCTTGTTATCTCAATATATTAAAGTTAATTGCTTTTCTTTTTTTCTTTCTTCATTCATTTTGTTTGTTTGCTTTTAATTTGTCTGTTTAGGAAGTCTGTTTCCCATCCAAGCCTAATACTGTCTCTAACAAAAGGAGTCATCTAGAAGTTCTGAGCAACCTGATCTAGTTGAAGATGTCCCTGCTCACTGCAGGGGGGTTGGACTAGAGACCTTTAAAGGTCCCTTCCAACCCAAACTATTCTGTGATTCTATGATAAGTCGAACATAGGATGCGAGATCAAACTGTGTCTGGAAATAGAGAAAACTCTCATTAGACCAAGGAGTTTCTTATYTTTGTCTTAATAGGAAGGAAAAAAACCCACTTAACATTTAGGAAGATTGCTATGTTGATCCAACATGTAGCTTCTGATGAAAGGAGCAGYCCACTGCCTTCATTCCTGCCATGCCCCATGCTCCTGTTGCTTCGCTTGTGCTCGTATTCACCGGCCCGTCTGGTGAGCTGAATGGGCGCGTGGAGCTGGCCACACAACTTCCAGGGCTAGTCCAAGTCAGCACCATGAGAARTGGCAAGGTGGGCACAGGAGAACAGCTAGATCTAGGTCTAGGTCTGCACGGCTGTCTGCTCCCTTCTAGGCTGTGATGCCTGAAGCCTTGACTTGTAGTACTGGCTCCGTTGTTAGTGCAGCTKCACTGTGAATGGGACTGGGAGAAGGTTTGACTGAAAACATGCCTGGAGACGAGGAGTGGTTGGGAGGATGTGACCAGCCACCTGTCTGTAGGCTCCCAGTATAGGTTCTGGGTTAGTGGGAGAGGAAGAAGGCTTTTTTTCCTGACAAGTGCCCATGAAACGGCTTATGACTCACCTTTTACACTCTGACTTTTAAGGAGTGAAATAGTCTGTGCTTGTGTATTTTACACTGTTAACCTGCAAATAGTGGCTTTTAGCAGATCTTTGGATGGGATGGATGGTGAAGGCAATAATCTTGATAGGCTTCCTGGTACAAGTTGTTATCTCCCATGAGTCAGAGCTTGGTGGGACCCTCACAAGAGAGAGAATCATAGGCTAGGAACCATCAGGGAAAATCCAGGAGACAACAGGTCTTCATRGTTAAGAGTTTGCTCTGTTTTGCTTAGTGGTGTGAAAAATCACAGCGTAGTTTATTCAATCAACAGCACTTCCCTGCGCTTACTTCAAAAGTGGCTGTACATTGTATTATCCTCAGTGTGCAGCTCTGACATCTTGTTGAACTGGTGGCGGGCCRTGCTTAATGTCCCAGGGCTGAATTCCCTTTGTACCATACTGCAGTTGTCCCTCCACATCCAAGCATGTACCCATCACGCTTGGATTGGAATTGCGTTTTTGCCATCAGGCTGGGAACTGGAAAGTGAGTGGCACACGCCACGAGTCAGAGACCTTGTTGAGTTCCCGCGAGGTTAGATTCCCGTCGGGTAGCTGGCTTGGCTGGTTCGAGCGCAGCCAGGCGTACCCCTGCTTGTCCAGGGCTTGGGGCCGATGGTACGTGTACCCGGCAGGTCACCTCATACTGAGAAATAGTTCAGTGGCCAATCTGTAATTTGGGCTATTCTCCGGGCATGGTTATTTAGCAAAGGTCAAGGGCAGAGTGACTTACTGGATCGTGTTTGGTGTGTGCGTGCGCAGAGGGAGAGTGGCTTATAAGGAGGGGTATCGTGACCCAGTGAATGTCGTTGATCTACATGGAAGTGGTTGTCAGCCACTTTAGCTGTTCTAGAAAAAATATACATCTGTGCTTGTTAAACTAAGTTGTGTTTGCTGCTATCTTGGTGACACCCTGTAAAGGGTGTGCAGGTATTGAATCATGATAACAGCAAGGTATTACTTCGGTGAGAAACGGTCTTTGGGGAGACTGTGATGTTTCAGACAAGAAAATGTCATTTGTGTGGGCGAGATGAGCACAGCTCTTTGGAGCTGCMTGATATTCTCCTCATCAGTTAAAGATGATCATTATTTAAAAAAAATCTAACATGTTACTTGACAAGGAGAGAAAGACGTGATCCTTGTTACTATAGGTAGTACCAATGGAAAAAAGCAAGTGCTAGAGATGGTTTCTTATGCAAAAGTAGTTGCTACTGGAAAGCCTCTGAGCGTGTTTCTAYAGCAGCCTGCAGACAAAGCCGTTCTTCAGGAAAAGTTTAGAGCAGTCATTTTTCCAGAAGGGAGATTGACCAGAGCCTCTTAATTCTAGAAGAAGCCAGTTTTGCCCTTCAGGAGTAATAGTCAGTCTCAAGTATTCAGAGTCTGCAGAAGATGGAGCTCAGGATTTTATAGGCCAAAGTAAACCAGTAGAGTAGAACTAGATGGAATAATCAATTGCAGAAGGGATTTCTGGAACAGACTGAAGTATCTTGCCAGTTTTGCCCTTAAGGGCAGTATTCGTTATGAAACAGTCTGTAAGTCTGTTCTTGATTGCCARAAGTTTGGAGGGAGGAAGGAGGAGAAAGGTTGCAGGAAATTAGTCACTTTAGTCAAAGAACTAAGAATCTTAACTGCTAATTTTGTTTAATATAGRTGACTGTTAAATATTGATGTGAACAAAATAGTTTCACTTAGCTCACATTCCTGTACCATTACGGTCACTGTGAACTCTGACTTTATTGACTTCAGTAAGCATGAGCACAAGTCCTTTGTGCCGTCCAAATAGAAATTTCGGTGGCAACACCAGAATGCAGAAATGTAAAGAAAACTAAGAAGCAAATGGATCCAGATGTAAAGGAAGAAATGGTTAAGACAGCTGTTCCCAGGTTTTAACAGTGGTGGTGTTTTTTTTTTTTTTTGTCTCCTTGAGCAATTTACTTAGCTTGTTCCCTTGCTTAGAAAATACCCTAATAGTTACAAGCCTGTCAAAGATGCTGGGAAGTTTTAGTTACTATCTTTTATGTTTAGTAAAGATTTTTTGCTGAAAACTCAGAGAAACACATTTTTTCTTAATTTGCAATTCCCCATAGCCTTGCAGAGCTGTTGTTGAATTCTGTCGTAGTCTGTCCCTGGAAGGTATCTTTTCCTGCTCCATAATGACAGGGAAAAGTACTGGCATTTCATTTGCACACTGAGAAAAAATACTGTGGAGGAGTGCAATTTTACACATATTCTTAGTCAAAGCATAAATGGTTTTGATTGTTTAAAAAACCCCRAACAACCACCCACCCAAGTTAGTATAGCTGACAGTGAGTGTACCCTGCTACTCCATACATCTATGTATTTTGGTTTTGCCAGTTTGTCAGTTTTACTGTGAATTCTCAAGCAGCTGAAGCTTTCCTTAAGTTTTTATTATCGGAATACATATTAAAAACATTCAAGTTTCTTTTCTTTTTAAGTACTAAGAGGAGTACGAAAATGAAAACCAAGACTTAAATGTGTATCCATATAGGGAAACTGATTCAGATAGTTCCTACAGAAAAGGCTGTTCTGCAGCTGGTACTCTGAAATTCTTCTTGGTGTGGACACTCATATTTTCTAGGAAAAGAGCTTAAGCTAAATCAGAAGACAGGACTGTGCCTAATAAATAGACTCCCTGGGGACTCATATAGGAAAAGCTATGGTACTTTTAATTCACACAGCCTGTCTTACTTCAGAGTAACCTCCTCGTATACTCAAGYTTGAATAAACCAGGAGATAAATAAAAACAATGAAGAAGATTCTTTTGCATAAAAAAAGGTGTGGGGTTGGGTTTTTTGTTTGTTAGTTTTGTTGTTGTTTGRCGTTTTTTTAACTCATGGTTTGAGGGATCTGAGGTACGATTTCTCTGTCTTTAGCTTATTAATGACAAGTTTGGTAGAATTCATCTCTGTGCATGAGACCTTATGTACTACTGACTACGTGAGCTTAAATGTTGCGTTATTCAGTTTATGCCTTGCCAGCACCCAGCACAATAGGATGAATTTCATCCACCTTGGTTATTCCCATCTAAATGTGAAAGGTGGTTTCTGTTTGTTCTGCTGCAGATAGGATGTTTCATAATTTTTACATGTCTAATGCCTTGGTTGAAGAGATGAAATTCCCTCGTTTGTTTTGAAGTGTAATCAGTGAGATTGCATTTGCATCGCTTATAACTGAATCATGTAAGTGAAATTACGTCACCCACATCTCATTTTGCATCGTAAAATGTTACRTGGTGCAGCTTGTTTCCCGCCTTCCTGGAGCTTTTCAGGGTGATATTCTTTCTCTAAATTTCAAAACTACAAACCGTTTGCTTTTTGTATTTGGCATAGAAATTACTTTCTGCGGCACGCTTCTACATCTGCCATGCGAACCAAAATTTTGGTAGTGCACAACACAGGGATTTGGAAAGCAGCTAGTTTTCAAGCTTTCGAGGTCTTGTGGTCTGTTGCATATTAAGTGATTACTAATTAGGTTTATACAATTAGCAACAACCTCTGAGTCATACGTGATAATACCTTACTACCGCTCACATATAGAAACTGCATGTTGAGAGGTTTCAGCTTATTTGGCTTTGGAATTGACTTGTAGATAATACTGAAATCAAAATGATTCTGTTGTTCTTTCTTCCCTCTTTTCCCCTGCCTTTGTTACTGGCATAGAAGCGAAAGTAAATGCATTTTTAAATTGAATTTTCTAGAAGTATCCCTAAGGTAGATTTCTATCTTGACTATAATTCATTTTTGGTTTTATTTGATTTTTGGGGCTACGTATTTGGAAATAAATGGTTTAACACAGAAAGAATAATTGCTAACTGAAGAAGTCAGTAACAATTTTGATAAATATGAATGTCCCAGATACTCCCACTGAGGACTTTTAAGTCATTAATTTTTATGATAGAAGTATAAGCAAAACAAAAATGTTCTTAGATAACCTATAACACTGTGGTTGCCCACAAACCCTCTGCCTATTAACTACATTATTGATAAAATCTCCTGATCATATATGCAGCAGTGCTTCTCATAATATTGTCTAAATGTGATATGTGTCAAATAAATACCATAGACAAATTATAGTGATGGTGCAACAAAAATATTCAGTGCTGGTTTTTATCCATAAGATTTTTTTTATTTTCTATAAGAAGGCATTGGTGCTGAGTTCAGCAGCCTCTAGCGTGTAAGTACTCATTGCTTAGGAGAAAGTACATGAGAACACCAAATAATGAGTGAGGTTTGAAAAAGAAGATAAAGGGGGGAAGAATGTAAGTCAGAATGAATTGTGCATTTCTAAGGAGTGTCTCCAGCTGAAGCTACATTCGTGCAGTGTTCTGCTAGTGCAGACATGAGATTTTATTTCTCCCCCCGCTACAGCTTTATCTACCAAGCTTCTTCTCCCTCAAACTAATGTTTGTATCTTGAAATATTGTGGAATGTATACTATTTGACCTGTGGTTTCCTTGTCATAAGTTGTTTAATACTGGAGAGAGAGAAAAGAGGGAGAAAGCTATCTGGTATAATCTTTTTAGCTGGGAATGTATTTGGCACAATCTTTTACAAATAAAAGAACCTGCGTTCAGTATCTATGGTACAGCACGCTACAGCCCTTTCCAATCCAGTCACCGAGGAATTGCAGCATTTTGTTGATTGAATCTAGTTCTGTCTGCGACTGGGTTTCATGTTAGACATGTATGTCAGGGAGACGATGTTGGCTGTAATGAAGACAATTGCACTAGAAAGATAAAGGATAGAAAGATAAAAGTGCAAAATTCTCTCCAGGAGATGCCCAAAGTAATCTTTTATGTTTCTGTGTCTCCAGCAAAGTTACTGTGAGGGGTTGAGAGCGTATCTAAGAGCAGACCTTGGTTCTGGTATTTTTTTTTTCCCTACTTCAAAGAAAATTATACAAAGTAAATACATATTTTTCTACACATCCTGAGACTGATTCAGATCTCTCACCAGTCTAAATCTAGAATTCAAGTTGAACTTAAGATGACTGGTGTCACAATTTTTGGCAATGGAATTACTAGGAGTGTAGAAATATTAGGCTAGCCGCGTGACTATATGACATGAAAGCTTACATAATTTCAATCAAGCATTTTAATGTACCGCGCTTTTCGATAACCTGGATGCTGAGTAGGAGCCTGTATTTTGGTGTTGTAGAAGCTAGTTAATAATGTCCTCTCTCTATACTATTAAAAACAAGGACTTAACTTTAGAAGGAGAGTTAAATTGCTGTCTATATTTTATCATCTTCCCTGCAGGAAGCCTCTTAAACCTTAAGAGGAGCTAGACGCTGAAACCTTTAAGGGCTGAAATAATTCATATACATGAGACTGAGTGGCAAAAGGCCTTTTAAGACAGCATAGCTATTATGAAGAGTTTTATTTAGTAGGAAAATAGTGTTAGATGCCCGGGTTTTGATGGGAAGCATTTTATTACTAATATCTTAAAAGTTTGTTAGAGCTTAGATGCATGCAGTAGAGAGTATACATCCTAACGGAGWCAGATTTTTATACTGCTTCAGATCCACAAATGGATTTTGTAGATAACATAACAGTGTCTGCCAATTTACTTCCTTGAAATAGTATCCGATGCTGCATGAGTACTAGGGAATTTCTTTTTATTTGAGTTATATGTTCCGCTCTGTTTGTTCACCGATCTCCTACTAACATCAGTGACAATTTCGTAGGCATGTTGATGGCACYCTATGCCCTTAGTAACTTAAAAATGGGAACTGTTGGTGTTTGCCCAGCATGAATTGTCCTTCCTTTGAACAGGTTTTTTGGACTCAGTTCCATTACCCCTGGGGAGGTCAAATCATAAGGCAGAGCAGCAGGGAGCCTCATGATTAGCACTCTGTTTAGGAGAGGGCTAACTAATACTTTGCTTGCATGGAGATTGAATCGCATCTCATCCCTGGAGAGGGTGATACCTTCAGGTCAGAAAGTAAAATGATTGAGAAGGCTAAGTGCAGAGTTTCGTACTTGCACTGTATGATTAACTTGTGGATTAAAGAAGAACACTTGTATTTCCTGAGCCTGCAAGCCAGCGAAATTTCAAGTAGTTACTATACTTCAGACCAAATATATATTGGGGGGGGGGGGGGGGGGGGGAATCAGAACCAACCTCAGGTGTTTCTCAGCAAACGCTCTAGGCTCAATCCTGTGGGTGTTTAAACACTGAGTATTTGTTTCTGAAACATGAAGATAGATTTTAGATTTCATAGCAAATTCTGCAAGATAATCAGTTCTCCTCAAAATTTTGTACGCCTTCAAGTGTAGTTGTCCAGTTGCCTCATTACGTAAGAGTTACTGTCCGTTGCTGAATTTATCATCTCCAAGAAAARCTATTGAGTGATACTTATGAATTCTGTACATTTTAGGACGCTCCAGATTTCATTCTTAGTACAAATGGTCATAAGAAATGGAGTATATGGTGCAGTAATTTCTCTTACACAATTCTTTTTTTGACAGAACTTTGTGATTACAAGTCCTCTTGTTAGTTTTCTACATCTGTCCCTCTGACCAAAATCATCCTAATTTCTGAGAAAGATGGCATTTTTGGTRTGTCAAGTTAGAGCCAAACCAATTAAATTTAATCTATCCTGGATATCTGCTTCTATTTGGTTTTGGKKTTTTTTTTTGCATTACAATTTGAAAAACTATTTTACTATTGAAGCAAGGGCTAAAGCCTTTTCTGTGATTGCCACCCTAGAAATAAGTCCGCCCCATTTTATGGCTCATGCAATTGAAATAATTGGAGGGATACCACACATTAATTTAGCCTCACTCTTGCCGAGATATGAAAATGTGAATTTTTCAAATTGCATTGTCCTTAAATTAAAATTGGATCTAAATTTTCTTCTTTTTGGGGTTTGGGATGCCAGATTATACTTTGAGTATATTTAATGAGTGTCTTTGTAGAGCTTATAGTAGGGAAATAAAAATGTGCCTTCGGAGTAGAGAGCTTATTTACATACCTTCCTAGTAGGTGCAGTTTTATCAGCAAATGAGTTCTTTTGGGTGGGGGGAAGGCATAATTTATAGCAGTTCCCCAACAACAACAGAATGTGGGAAAAGTGCTTCTTAATGACTTTTAATTGAAACCATACCAGTATARAAATAGCAATTTACTGTTTTATTTAAAGGAGGAACTTTTGCCTGGACCTTAGAGTGATGCTGATACTGGTGTTGATACTGTTTTCAGTTGTTTTGCTTCTCTAACCTTTGGAAAGCCACTTACACCCAAATTTTAGAAGGTATTTCATAGACTAAAAATAAATTTCATCTGCAAAGGGATGATTAATAGGATTTTCAAAAGCGCTCAAGCAATTCAGTTTCTGAATTCCCATTAATATCAAAGGAGGTTAGGTACTTCAGAARAAAGACCAGGTCACTGTTTGCCCCTAAAGAACACCATAGAAAATCTGGATTTTACTTCTTTCTGGTTTTATTACTGACCAGAATCTGGGATCAACGGAGTTTGGACTCTTAATTAGTTGAGGTTTATATTGGGTTGAGAAGATGTATTATTATAAATTCCTTATAAAGGAGAGTTTTTTTAAGTTTGCCCAAATGATGACAGTGGATAATATAGGTCTTTTCTGTTTAATCTCATAAATCTCACTGGAAGTAAAACAGCTCCAAAACCTGTAATAAAAAGATCCATCATTTCCCTGCAGCTATAATTGTTGGAAACGTTAGCAGTAAGCTGCTGAGTGGTGTGTTGAATCCTCCTGTGGGTTTGTAAATGTAATTTTTTTTTTCCACATTGCACTGAGACACAATTAATGCAATTTCTGAAATAAATATCAGACCTCTGTTTTACAGTTTCCAGAACTCTTTCTAAGGTTTTGATGGGTGACACATGTACATGGAGGTTTCCAGAAGAGGTGTGGCTTTCTAGCTAATCTGGGGTAGTCTGTTCTTAGATACGTGTGCTTGTATAAATAAGATCTACCAGTGAGAGTGTTGAAAAGTATTTGCATCCCTTTCTTTTTAGTCAGTGAAGAAAACAGATGTTTTCTTGGTGTTTGACCATACTGGAAGATGGAGTCAAGTTAACAAAAGCACTAATATATATGATTTAAACAATTAATGGCTGGCAGCGACCAACTAAAGCAATGCTATATTTTGACATTCATTGTGTTTATTGAGAGGAAATGAGTATTTGGCTTTGTGTCATTCAGCATGTGTTGTATCACAAAATCAGCTCTGTGTATGTGCATGTGTATATTTTTCTGGCTGGAGATGTCTGGATATCTATACGATGCGCTGAATTCATGCTGGAAGAATTTGCAGACAGTCCACCTTTCATTGGAGGGTACAACGTGATCAGATAACCTGCCTGTCCCCTTCATCAACGTTTTTGTAGTTTCCCTTTCAAAATCAGGAGGTCAGTTRTAACTACCGAGAAGTTCATCTGTTTGCCAAACCGTTTTATAAAATAGTCGCCTCAGCGTCAAAAATATTTGTAAAGGGCCTGTTTTGTTCAAGTTACGAAGTGATAATAATTCTTGGCTGACTAGCGTGGGTTTTCAAGCCCACAGCTCCTTACGTAGGAGCGTTGGGTCGGTGGGTCTGGAGGCGCGTCCCCCGCGCGAGGCCCGGAGCGAGCGGGACGTGCTGAGCTTTCCCGTCGCCTGCGCCAGCGCCGGGGGGGCACCGGCAGCTCTCCGTGCGGGGCGGGCGCGGGAGGGGGGCTGCTGGAAGGGGAGGCAGAGGTGCCGAGCTGGCCCTTGCTGGCTTGCCGTCGTTTTCGTAGCGGGTGCGCTGGCGTTTGCCTTCTCCTCCCTGGCGGCAGGCGTTAGGCTGAGGCAGCCATCCGTGGCGTGCTGTTAGCRGAGCGTTCGCCCTGCTGGGTTTCCTTCCAGTCCCGCCACCTCACCTGGCTATTCCTCCAGTTTGTTTGCTACCCTGTTGGCTGAGGAAAGCCGTGGTAACCTGTGGTGTCTGGCTTTACTCATGGGTACCAGGATTTCATAAGCAGGAAAATGAAAATGGTTATTGACAGCTGGGTGTGTTATTCTCCTTCACCTCCTTCCCCTTTTCCAGGCGTGTACATTGTTTTCCTTTTTCTAAGTTCTGTCGCTGGGCCATCTTCCTGTAGAGTCTCATTTAGGATGGGGATCTAGAGTTGCGCTTAGGAAACCAGCATCGAGCCCGTGTTCAAGGGCAACCACGGTGAGATGACTCGAGGAGATAAAGATGTCAGGGCCTGTTGGACTCCGTGGGCTGAGGCAGTCGAGGGAGCAAAGCCAGCTGGTCGGAGCAGCTGGGGAGGCACAGCCGTGCATGCGGGGCCGCGTCCGTCCGAGCGTGGGTGGCTGAGCCTGCGGCGAAGGAGGGAGCGAGCGCTGGGTAAAACCCCTGGGGCCTGGTGAGTCCCTGGAAAAAACCCAAGGTCTCGGTCACCATCCCAACAGTCTTACAGCCTCCCTTAGCGTAACTTGCCTTTTTCTGGATTTTCGTCATCCAAGAGCCTTGGCCTTGCCTGTGCGCTGTTAGCTCCGGTGCGTGCCCAGCGATGGCCCTTCCGCTGGCGTGCCGTCGCGGTGGGCGAGGGGGTGCGCTCGCCCTGCCGTGGGGCGTCGCAGTGGGCAGCGGTGCGGGAAGGCCGTCCCCGGGCACAGCATCGCCGCTGCCCGCCAGCGTCCTGCAGCTGGGGCACGTCGGGGGGTTGAAATGCGGGGTGTGGAGGTGGGTGCTGTCACGGTGATAATTGTAAGAAATAAGAGTGCTTCAGTAGAGGGGGAAAAAAAAAAAATGCCTGGATCTTTCAAGATGCCTTATAAATCTGGGGAACTGCATCCAGGGCAGCTGTGGGAGATGCAGTTGCAGAGCAACACGGGCACAGAAAGCTTGCTCCAGTGTAGCTTTGGGAGAATGAAGCAGCTCAAAAGATTTTGAGTAAGTTCTAAGGAAGAATAGGGGCAGTGTGTCTGCTCCACACTTCATGCTAGAGTTCTGGTTTTTAATCTGATAGCGTATGAAGTCTTTAGTAACGCGTCCATGTTCGTATCAGCCTGATATGTGTTAACATTAAGAGTTAAGACTTATGTTAACATTATGAGCTGAAGATTTTAAATTCAGATGTTAGAATTTTTGTTTCAAAATATAGACACATCTACAGTTTGATTTTGATACAGTCCTTCTGGTCTGCAACATTAAAAACTGGTCCTAAAATTRTGAAGTTGGCCTAATAGTCCTGAGATTTTTTTAAAAGCACAATTACACATCTTTTATTTTCATTCCATTTCTTGAACATCTGAAGGGCATACAGATGCATTTCATGCATTTTTCTTCAACTGAGAGACCTATTGATACATTTTGCAAAAATAATTAAGCCATAGGTCTCACATGATCACCCAATTCCAGGACTTGGGTCTGGCTCTAAGAGAAGTAACATCACAATATAACAAAGCTGTGAGATTTGGCTACAGTAACAAGTACTGTAGCAAAGAGTTTTCACAGAAATTCCCATTATTCTCTTCTCCTGAACTTGCCATTCCAGAGGGAGCATGTGTAGAGGCAGAGGTATGAATTCAAAGAAAGAAAAAGATAAGTTTTAGAAAACCTATTGCTTTCGTTTTCCAGTTTCAACAAAATTATCTTTTGTTGCCTTAGCTGAGGAGGGGGAACTAACAGCACTTAGAAACAAGCTTTTTAAAGCGTTTTTGCAGAAAATGTTTGTATTTTAATCCCAAAATAAATATACCAAGCTAACAGGCTCTTTGAAAAAGTATTTGGTTTACAAATTTTGAAAATAGGAGTAGCAGGAAGAGTATGAAGGTTTTGCAAGAGGAAGCTAAACTGTAAATAAATAAAACTATGAGTATTCATAGCAAGTATGAGTAGGTGTTTTTTTAAAAAACTACTAATATATATATGTTTTTAATATAGAATAGTTACTAGATAGCGTCTCCAAATGACTCCCAAAACAGTAGCGTAAGTGCAGCAACACAAGCAGATTTTATGTGGTACACAGACTTGAAGTCTGTGCTTAAATGGATCTGTAATGAATACTAATTTAGATGTCATAAAAAACAAACCCACAAATTCAGTCACAGATAAAACCCAACGGAGAAGTTATTAAGAGATGAAAAGACAGCATACAATGTGACGAAGCCTGGGAAGGACATGGGCCCATATGTCACGGGACTATTCATGCATCTGGGAAAGAGTAAAATTACGTGGTCTTCTGCAGTGGCCACCGACTTGTTCACCTGTAGTAAAGCTGACAGAAACAGCTTAAAAAGTAGTGGACTGTGAGCAGTAATAGTGCTGGTTTAAGTTGTAGGGTTTGAGGGGCGGGGATGATTTTCAGCATCTGTAAATGTTTTGTCCAGCGTAGGTGCTGCATTCATTGGAGTGATTTATTCCACTTTAGAAACTGGAAATTCTTCCTGGCTTAATGTTTTAAGATTTTTATTTAGTTTTCATGGATGAATTGGTTTCCTGGGAATTGTTCTATAAGAGGGGATTTGGGGTCTGCATATCTCAAAGCCCAAGAGAGCAGAGAAGTGAAAAGGCTGTGGGTTCAGCTCTCCACACACAGGCATTCCTGGGGACCCGCTAACCCAGCCACAGCCCTGTATTTTCAGCTTCCRAGGTCACCCATGCAGAATTATCCTTTGGAATCAAAACTTCTATTTCTTTCAGAAAAATGGTGCTTGTGTCTTTTCTAAATTTTCTTTGAAAACAGGATCCCAGTGTAATTCTGCCTGCAGCTATGTCTCTTGGAGGGCTGCACTGCCCTTTCTGTCTCGGAGGTGCTTTCTAACACCGCTGATTTATAAGACATCGTTATGAGTAACTAGCATAAGCTTGGGCCGAAATACACAGCTAATGTGTCTGTTCCATGGCGTGACATCCTAAATCAAGTCCTTTGCCTCCGTGCGTGTGAAAGGCCCAGTGTTTTCCTCCTCTGTGAGTTTCTGAATTCAGCCCTCCTACCTCGGTCTCAAAATCCCTTTGGTAACTTCTGCGTGGCCGATTGTTGTTTAATTATTTAATCTCAGCTTCTAAAACGCAAAGCCGCGACGAGGTTTGCTGTCCGATGGATGAGGAGGGCGTACGACGCCGCGTCGCCGGCAGGGCGAGGGGCAGGGCTCGGCCGGCTGCCTCGCGCGGCCCCGCTGCCATGGACGTGCCGCGGTGGCCCTGGGTTCGGAGGAGGGTACTGACTCCTGGTAGCCGAGCAAGCCAAACCGGAGCCGGGGTTGTGTTGGCGTTTGGTTCAGCTGCAGCAACGTGTGAGGAACTGTAAATTTGAGGTTTGTACCTGAGGGACTCTTACTCTAAACGAGAACAACTGGTGGTAAGGGCAGTTTACTAAAGCCAAGTAATTATCTGATAAACAAGGTCCTTGTAGAAGAGTATGAAGATTACATTGTCCTTTCTGATTCCTAAACCCTTGCCATAAATGCATTAAATGTGACAGATCTTACATTACTGTCATGATCTTAGAAAGCAGTCATTGCTCAACTGCCTTRTGGGATTTCATTCTGGGTCCTACATAAACTTTTGAAAAAACGCCTAAGTGCCTTATTTTCTAAGGTGCAAGATATCTTAGAGTAGGTAAGTACCTATTAACAGCTGTCTGTAAAGGAAGTTAGACACCCAAAATCATTTACTAACTTAAGGCAAAAAAATCCTCGTTCGTTTTGATACTTGGCTATTTTGTTGTTTTCCATTTCCTGATTGCTGTATTAATCCTAATGCACAAACATTTAAATTATTCTGGAATAACATTTACTGCATCTTTCCATGAGCATACTTTTCCAAATGCAGTGATCAAATAATCTGTAAAGTGTTTCAGTCTGCCAGCTCAAGAAGACTGAAAAAATAAAGTATTGGTGGTTGTGGAGGGTGTCAAAAGTTAGCTGGATGCACTGTGTTTGGAGCAAGTGGTAAAGAATATGTTGAATTTTTTAGGTATGTGCTCTGATTCAGGAGAGACTGGTGGTGGGCAGGGCTGAAATAATTATTTTATCTCCTGCTGAATTGCAGTGAGGGTCGGATGCATAACTATTACAGAGCTTTTAGAAATGCCAGTSTGTAATCCCCAGACGTTGGGTCGTGAGGGGAGCAGACCACCAGAAGAAGGGCTGAGGTTCGCAGCCCGGGTAGCAGCCTGCTAGCGAGCGGCGTGTCGCCGAAAGCTGTGAGGGGTAGCGCCTCGCCTGCTGCGGTAGCTGATCTCACAAGTTCAGAGGCCAGTCCTCTCGTGATGTAGTGAARAGGAAGAATCTCGCATTACTGTTTGCCATACTGTAGCTGTGGATGAAAAGAAAACTTGAGCCTTTAGGACTGGCAATAACACCACTTTTATTAAGTTTCTATTGAAGGACTATTTTGAGTGAGATAAATTGATGGGCTGAACACAATAACCTTCAGTATCTCACTTTCAAATACTTAGTAGGCAAGCACTAGTGAATAAGAGAAGAAATTAAGCTAAGATGTACAAAAAAGGTTACTTGGCAACATCATAGTGTTTGTAAAGAGGAGAAAGAAGGGTCGAGAACTTAATGAATTTCGATGATAGAATTTTCTGTAAATAAGTCATTGCATGAATAGAAAAATCCTAAACCAGATTTTGGTGTCATACCCGTAATAGGGATTGCCTAAAGCAAAACAGGGTTTGTTTGGAAACAAACTGCAGAGAATAGCAAAAGCGTAGCTGCTGTGTACGAACAAAATTGGACTCCCCAGAGGCAGGCAGTGCTGGTCGTAGCTCAAGCAGAGACGATCTGAACAAGGTATGTGGTACTGATGAAAGTTGGTGTTCATTTTTTGTGTTGTCTGGAAGTGTGGAAATGTTGATTCGGAGACCCCCATGTTTACTGTGTGACATACTATTAAAAAGTTTTGGCTTACCTTCAGTAATTGGGAGGAAGACACCAAATACAAAGGCACTATGGCTTATAATTACAGTTCTGCCCAGCTTGCCAGTGTGATTTCAATGGGTAAATGAATTTTCCTCTGTAATAATAACCCTATTAATTTCTGACCCTTGCAGAGAAGAAGAATCAATTGATTATCAGAGTTCAGATTTTTGCAGTGGGTTTCTGTAGTGGTAACCAGTTGTATGGCTCAACTAATTGTACCTGGTGCTTTAGGTGCAATAGGAGGTACAATACCAAAACCAAAAAAAGTTATCTTCCAAACTGCCCCTTCCCATCCAGTCCAGCCTGCAGTAAAATCTGTTTTTAAAGTAAAGACCAAATTAAAGATCATCTTGTAGAGCCTGCAAATCAATTCAGGGGATCATGGCAACCGAATGTGGTACGTTTATGGTAAATACAGTTTGATTGGAAATACTTAATTATGGTACCTAGGAAAATGCAGTCTAACAAATAATATCTACCCCCGCTAAAATTTTAGCTGTTAGTAAACATTCTACCAAATCTAAAAGACTCAGTAAAATCTTTTTAGTAAGTGTGTTCATGTGGACATTTTTCCATTGGAGACCGGTACATATCCATATGGAGTTTGATTTCTTGAACCACTGTAAACTCGCCAGTGTAGGGAGCTGAATTGCTCCCTGGAGGATGCTTTTTGGTCTTTCTCACCTATGTAGGGAGCCGAAGTTAAAGACACTGGTGGCAGTTTTCACACAGTTCAGCGTATAGTAAATTAGTTTACTAAAAATAGTAAATACAGTTCAGTAAATAAAGGAATACTTCAACAGTCTGTATTTTCTTAGGATTTGTGCTTTATTTTCTATTACTGATCATACATCTCACTACAACTATGGGGATTTAAGAAAAACAGATTCACAGTGATGTGTTCTAGTTATTTGTTTTTCTTTTCATTCAGTGTGGAGAGCAAAACTAATAAACCCCATTTCATTTTCTTTTTACTTTCAGGCACTGATTTTTGAATGTCTGTTGTGCCAGTTTGTCCCAATAAGTCTTAGAACAGCATTATTTTGGGTGCTTTAAAAAAATTAGAGCTTGGTTTCATTGCTCTGATGATTTGAGACGTAAGTGGACTATTATTCTGACATAACTCCTACGTACCTCAAAATTTCTAGCTGCAGCTAAGCTCTAACCATGATCAAAGTGGCACATCAATGGAATGGGTTGAAGTTTTGTGGAGTTGGGAGGGGATTTTCTGTGGTGTTAATCCAGATGCTGTGCTGTTCAAATATTGAGTTAAGTTGAGCAAATCAAATTATGCTAACTCTGCAGAGAAATAATTGCTATTCCAAAGTAGGCAATGGGTTGCCTTTTGTATTTTAAGTTATTCTGTCACAAATTAAAACGTCTACCCACTAAGTATGCATGAAGCACTTCTCTTCCCTGTTATTTTTCCTCTGTTCTGCTTGAATTTAAAGAACAAAAACCAAAACACCTCAAAGCCAAACTTCTGGGCTGGGTCACATAGAGTTGATAAGATCAAATTAACAAATGCAGCTTGCAAATAACCAATTGAACTGAATTTTTAACATCATTGGCTATAGAAAAAAATGTTTTATCTGTGGTTGCTTAGTGCTCTACCACATCAGTTCCTGACTTYATAGATTTTGGTAAGATGAGCTCAGGATTTTGTATGAGGGTAAGAAGTTGTCATTAGACTCAGTTCTGTAATTTCCAGGCTTCATCAAAGCACTCCTGAATGTACCTGATTTTGTGTAAACAAATATTCCTGCTGGAATCTATAGGAATGCCTATGCCCTTGAACAAAATCACATGCTAAGCTGCTCAGCTCAAGTGAGAGCCTGTTGCTGGCCCACCTGCGAGACTTGTTATTTAATGGCCCGTACACTTGTTCATGTATAAGGCAGAYGATGGAGAAAATATATCTGAATTCAAAGTCTCTCAAATCCATTTTCTCCAATGCTTAAAGTACCTTTAGTATCAGAAACTGGCCAGATCTTGTGTATTTTTTAATCTTCCTTCGTTACCAGGTGAGTATTTAAGAAGCCCTGTGGTCCCTTCTGGATTTTTGGCAGCGTTGCATTACAGGATCATTTCTTTCACGATGGTGTGTGTAAATGGATATGTGTGTTTGTGCATGCATGCTTACCTAGAGATAGATCTGTGTTGATATCTGAAATAATAGATGTGAGGGCTTTAACCTTGTAACTGTTACGAGATCTTTATGTGTCTGCTTTAGGGTCGACCCTATCCCATATGACACTCCAAAACCAGCGGGCCACACGCGATTTGTCTGCGTCTCAGACACACACTCCAGAACAGATGGCATCCAGATGCCTTATGGGGACATCCTTCTCCACACGGGCGATTTCACCGAACTGGGACTGCCCTCAGAGGTTAAGAAGTTTAATGACTGGTTAGGTAAGGAATTACTGCGTTTTGGTGACCCCAATTAACCTCTCCTGTCCAAGTGTCAGTCACTGCCTCCTAATTGAATTAGAGCACTTGCAAATCCCCCCCTACCCTTGCTTCACTTGTCCTCATGTGATGTGCTGTTTCTAGCCTCCGTATGATTCTGTTAATTAAGACATATTTAGAGACTTTGCTGTATTACTGCATTATCTTGGGGGAAAAATTCTGTCATTCCACAGCAAGGACTGTGTAGCCGCCTGTGTGCGCTGAGGGGGTGGTGGCACCTCACATGAACGCGTACAGTGTCCTGTTAGTTGATGCTGTGGGGTTTTATGTCCACAGCCAAAACGATTGCTCGCTGTATTTTGGGTTTACCATAATTGAAAGCAGTGCTGAAAGTTACAACGTATTTGGAAATGATGAAAGTCCTTCTTCCCACAATACAGGGTAGCAAAATCAATAATACTGTTTGGAAGAGGAGAATTTTTTTGGGCTGGTATTCACGTAATTGCCCCTTTTGAGTTAGAGTACTGGCGTTTTAAATTTGAACGCAGGCACTCAATGCCTCTTTGGTAGAATGCCTTTCATATTCTGCTGCAGTTGATAGCAGTGCCTTGATCGTGTATTGCTACAGATGAGGGCAATTAAATTGCAACAGCAGAAGACCAAAAGGAAGGAGGGGAACTTGTGGAGGATGCTTCTGTTATAAATGCCACTGGTAGGCTGGCTGTGTACTGCCATGTCACCACTTGCATTAGAAACAGTCAGAGATGAAGGTGACTGAAGCAGCTGATCTTCAGGAAACATTAGAATGAATTTCCAGCATTATGTAAAAACCTTTGAAAGCATAGCTTTGTCATCATGCTTTACCTCCATCACTGCACTCTCTTTTGCCTGCTGTATGATGGTCACATCTCTACATGCTTTTAATAGCATCATTTTATTCCATTGGAGTTCCTTGGCTGACCCTTCAAGAGCTAAGTAACAAACATTTGGATTTACAAAAGGAATGTTTAAATAGAAGAGCTTCCACATTCTCCATCTTTTCTCCCTCCTTTGCATTTTCTCCATACTGTTCTTTTGATCTTCCTTCTGACCTCCTCTGATTTYCATAGCCCAATTTTAAAGAATGTTTTTCCTTCTTTTTATTGCTGTGCATGTGGAATTGGGGCTTCCAGCTACTGCCATATTACTGTAGTTTAGTTTTATYGTTCTTATTTCTAGAAAGCAGCACTAGATGTTATGGGCTCAAAACTATTCTTTTCCTAGGAAGGTAATTGCAGGACTGGAAATAAGAAGTGGTAGGAGAAGTAGGTGGATATGTACATAGGTTGAGGGAAGAGWCACAGTAGGAATCATCTTCCTCAACTTTTGAGTGTTCTTTGTGATAAGCTGTGATGYTAGTGTTGCGAAGGAGGAGGAGGAAGCAAGGTAAGGGCAGTGGGAGGCTGCACTGGGAGCGGGTGGTGTGGTCCCACCAAGCTTCGGTCCTCGTAGGGRAGCCGGGCAGCACTGCAGTTCAATGAGTTTCAGTTGTTACAGATGCCAGGCAGCTTCAGGAAAGGAATTGCGTTCTGGGGAGTGTAGACCTCCAAAGTCTACCCCGAATGCACTGCTAAGAGCAGTGTCTGGCTACCAAAGTTCCTCTTTGGACCCTGGGTCATTTCACAAGTATTGTTTTGGTACAACCAGAGCCCATGCCCAGTGCTTAGYGTTTGAAAATGCTAACTCAGTACCGCTGAAAGCCAAAACAAGTAAGCTGCTAGTGTGTTTTCACCCTTCTGTGGGGAATCTTACAGTATTGGCAGCCGCTTGGCATTCCTTGTATTTAACAGGTGTTTCATGATGATGTTATTTTATCACGTAGATCCTTAGTTTAACATTTGCAACAGAAGAGTTATAACCCTTTGAATAGGTTTTGTTCCAGCCTCAATAATTTACCATGGGGCTTTCTTAGYGTATATATAGTTCTTGTAGAAGTCAGTATAGTATTTATCTGARAAAGCAGGTTTTGCATTCTTTGGCAGTCAGTGTCATTGAAACTGGAAGCTTTGACTGTGTGAAGCTTTGGCCTCAGGCTTTCATATTTCAGGTACAGAGAAAACTTCTTTTGTTATCCCATTCTTTTTTTTTTTTTTACATGCACAGGGTCCACTTGCATTTTCATATATATGACAATGCCAGTTACTAGGTTTCTGGCATAAGGTGAGGCAGCAAATTGATTCCTCTGTGGAATCTTGTTGCGTTGGTGAATACTTGCTCCAGTGCTGTCCTCTCCTCATCTGGAATCAAAMCACTATGAAGTCAGGCATGCCCTTTTGCCACTTTATTTCAGGGTCCTATCTGCAAAATGGGAGTAATCGTGTTTTATTATTTACTATGTATATTGTGAAGATTAATACCTTCAAGGTTGTGAGGTGATGACATGTAATAGTTTAAAAAATACATACCGGTGGCAGGCAGGAACAAGCAGGATTCCTTTTTTTTCTGCCATATAGTGGGAGGCATATTTTTTCATCATAGTTGGTAGGAACCTTATTCCAAAGCAATGCGCTGAGAACTCCCATCAAATACAACGTTGTCCTTATAGAAAGGGGTTTTCATAGCTTTTGTGTGCCTGGTTTCCTCCACTGGTGATTGTGTTGTAAAGGAGTAATGAAGACAAGGCATTTGTATCGTTTATACCTTGAGGGAGAGAAGGGAGATCAAAGCTAGGCTTCATTCTACAGCTTATTTTACCCACTCTGTGGTAAAACAACAGGACCTCATCTCCACTAGGATTATGTAATGGGATAACTAAAACACAATAACTATCCATAATTTTCTTGGCAGTAGAGCCGAGGGAAAACTTAAAAGATGATTATTCTGAACCCCTGCCTCACTTGTACTTCACTGGSTGTTACATATACCAGAGTTATACGGGACTGAAAGTACTTCTGTCAACCCTGCARTTTTATATCTTGTGGGTCTTGCATCCCTTTGCAACTCCTCGGGTATCTCACCTGAGCAAAATGTTCAGCATCTTGTCCACCCATTTCACTGACATTTATCCTTCTTCCTCATCTCTGCAGCCAAATCACGGAACATGCTTTCCACGCCCTCCTTCCCGCTCTTCCTAGCTCTCAGCCCTTCCTGCAACTTTTACTAATTCTTAYGCTTTTTTTCCCTTTGGCTGATAAATTTTCATTATCGGTTTTGCATGAAAGTCATCTGGGCTCATACATTGAGTAACCTCTGTGGTCACTTAGTGATTACATACACTGGCTGAGGTAATTTATTCACTTTTGTTTTGGTGTGAACATGTCCCTTGGGTCTTGTAACTGCTGTAATCACTTGACCTTAGTGACTGTTAAATGCTTTAAACACAGTTATTTTAAATTTATAATTGTTTTCATTAAAAATCTCTTATAGTAACTTAACTGACCTTGCAGTAAACACAGTATTACGTGCTGAGGAAGAATTAAGATATTATTCTATGCCCAATATATTTCTTACTGAATGTTTCAACATACTATTATTATCACTTCATATTTTTCCCATCCATTCTCATTCAGTCATATATGGGAAATGAAATACAGGAATATCTAATTATAGCTCTGTCTTCATAGTGCAATATTTCCTTTCCTGCRTGATGGGAAGTGATTGAATAACTCATAAGAATTGAAGAGAAAGCAAAGATAAATTCAGGCAGATAGATCTTTAATGAGTGACGATATGTTTATTGTGCTCAATTAGTATGGGCCTGATTGTGCATATCCTTACTTGTGTGAATAATTTGCATCTGGTTTAGTCATTTTTCTCAAATAGCCAGTTTTGTTCTTTTTTTGTCTGGTGTTATGTCTTATTGTTTTTTTTTTCCCATGCAAGATTTCTAATATAAAGCACATTACTGGACGAACTGGGCAAAATTCTGCAGTGGCAAATACGAATAAATCCAGTAGGTGAAATTACTGCTGGTTAATGTCTGCAGAGCTGAGAGTAGAATTTGGCTAGGTTTTTTCTGAGTTGTTCTGGGATTTAGCAACTTGACTATTTCATGTTTTTTCTTTCATGTCTTGCTTTTGCTTTGAATTGGAACAGGCTGCCCAGGGAAGTGGTGGAGTCACCATCCCTGGAGGTGTTCAAAAAACGTGTGGATGAGGTGCTTCAGGACTTGGTTTAGTGGGCATGGGTACTGGGTTGATGGTTGGACTCGATGATCTTAGAGGTCTTTTCCAACCTTAATGATTCTATGATTCTATGATTCTATGAATGCATGTGTCTTTTAATTTCTGTGGGATAATGACTTGCGGAACTTTGTGAATGGTTTAGTGGCCAAATACATATGGGTTTGTAATGGAACAAACATTTCTTTACCTGTGGTATATCCCTGCCTTTAGTATAAACATTGCTGATAGAGCTAAAATAAAAATTCAGCTTTTTTTCCTGTGGTGTAGTTCCTACATCACRTTACTTAAAGTGAGAAGAAAAAATGATTATACTGTTTTAATGTGGAGGTTTTCTTGTTACACTCTGAATATGTGGATGTGATCCTCAGAAATATATTGTCAGTTCTTTTAGAGTTCATTTTTGTGTGAATGTTTAGTTATTGAAGATAGTAGCTTCAGCTTGGAATTGCTGGCTGTTACATGGAATAGATAACAAAATGGGAAGAGCACTGGAAATGTGGTGTTGCTCTTGGAGGTATGGACAGACACGTGGTTCCAGTCTACGCTTAGATTTCTGCATCAGTACTGTAGAAACTTGAAATTCTATTAAAAACTGTAAGCCAGACTCCTGCCAAAAGTGTTTGATCTTGAAGATAGTATAATTTARTCTGAAAAAAATGAACTGTAACAAAATAGTATAATAGTAATATCAAGTTCTTTTCTTATCACTGTTTAAAAATTCAGGGTCACATTCCTCTTGTATCCTTTCTCGATCGCTCTGGTCTGGCTCAGTTATTCCCTCCTTTTATCTAGGCTTCATCTCCTCTCCAGGCATATTTCATTTAGGGTTTTGTGTGAGTGTGTTCCTTTTGCTAATGTACACTGAAAACAGTTTCATTGTGATGAAGTATTTGTTTYTAAGAACTTTTGCGCCGTAAAAGGATATTTCTGATGTGAATTATTTTAGCATCTGACATGACACTTTTTTATAAAAACAAACCAATAAGCTCTAAATTTCTCTAAATTCGGAGGGATATTAGCTCAAAGTATTCTGAACTAATTTAGAACCAGAAGGAAGCTTATGAATATTTTAAAGTAAAATTATGGCAATAAAAACAAATATCTTCCTATTTTTGTAAATTGATTTATTTCTGATTTGTGTTTTTACCATCTGGAGCATATTTTGAACCTTATATTGCTCTACTTGTTATAGCTAAGAATGAAYAATTGACTAAACATAAAATAGCATTTTGATGAACAAAACTCTTAGCACTTGGAAAAAAAAAATGCATTCATTCCAAGTGAAAGAAAATGCTGAGGTAGCTTTAATCCCGTAAGTATATATGAGTTTTGCACAGCTGTTCTGGGAGAGAGGGAAGCAACTCCCTGGAAAATCTATTAGTCTGATTTTGAAAACAGCTATGTCTTCTGTGAGTGGCTCTGGTGAGGAGCTTCTTCAGGCTTCAGGCCCTGCCATGGGRTGCACCTATGTTAGTAAGAGGTTGAGCTGGCTGCTGAAGGCAGTTGACTCTTCTGTTGGTGTGGGCGTTCTGCTGTCCCCCTGAGGCTGTGAGGGGTTCCTGTGATTTGCGGGATCCAGACCCTGTTGGCTGCCCSTTTCAGAGATGCGCTGAACTGGAGAATAAGGGAGACCTGAAGGTGCGCTGGGAAGCCTGTACGGACAGTTTTATTGTGTCTACTTGTTTATTAATTCTAGTTGCTGAGAGATGCTGAATATTATGAGTTTGGAACATGTTGATGCAATTTCATTAAAAACCCCCCAGATTTATAAGATGAAATCTAGAGTCTTCAAGTTTTTTTGGCTTGGTGGGTTTTTTTACTTACTCAGTTCTCTGGGTTATGTATCTCATTCTGTCTTTATGGTAAAGTTATTAAAAGCTTCTTCCAAGTTTATTTAGATTTTATTGCRGTATCACTACTTAAGAATATTTCCTTCGCTTTTGTTCTAACTTGAACTGTGTTTAATGTCACGGTTAAATTCTCATTTGTACTTAGTTTTAAATTCCCATATGACTTGACTAAATTAATCATCAGTGCTCAGCTTTTATTTGCATGCACCTTTTTTAGGTATACTAATACTAATTTTAATTTTTTTTCCTTCTCGGAGGAATACAAAAATAATGTGAAAGTTAAATTTTATTGTATTTATAAAATAGTGGGAAAATACAGCCATGTGGATTTTTGGTAATAAGCTGAATAATGTTTTTCTGATGTAACAATCTACAGTGAAATGTGAAAACAAAAGTGAAAAAAAAAAAGATGCAAAATTCTACTTTTGTGCTATGATTATTRTAGCTGCTTCTTCATATTTATCCTCTGCTCTGAGTCAGATACTAGTGCTTTGAGGAAAACAGAACCCTAGAAGTATAACTTAAAAGGTAAAATAGAAGAAATTATATAGAAATGAGTGTTGAGAGAGTAAAATTTCCACTGACCAAAGTGGAATTTGTGCATGAGGAGCAGTGTACGTTTATTCATATCTGATCAGTTGTTTCTTGTTTTGCTCTTGTTATTCCTGGCAACTTTTCATAAAGAAATTTCACAAGAAACTATTTTTTCTATCTGTTAATGGCATACAGAGAAACTTTGAGGTTTTTTTTCTAATCTGTAGTCACTAATTTACTAGAGAGACAGTGTAACATTCTCTGTACAAGTTGTATACTACCTACCATGATCGGTCAAACCAAACATTAAGGTGTTATTTCACAGCCATTAGAAAACTTGGCTCGGGTGGAATGTGATTTCAAAGAATAATGTTCTGGATTGAGTGGCTCTTTATATGTTTAAACCTAACATATTCCTTTGGTAGTTTTCAATGAAAGAAAGGAGCCAGCAAGCACTGGAAAGTATTGCACAATTCTTGGACAGGACTTTCAATCACAATAATTGCTCAGCCATTTCTTGGATCTGCTTCCCTGGACTGCTGTTGTCTTAAAAGTGGGGGGTGATCAGGTTTCAAATAACAAACCATAACCAAAAAAAATTAATAAAATAACCAAAATAATTCTTCCTTTCAATTCCCGCTTTCCCACAGATCCACTTTAAAACAGAACAAAAATTTATGGTTGTTGTATTGACCAGGCACGAAACAAGTAATGCCACCCAAATAAAAATTTTATAGACATTGTCATCAGATTCTTCCTTCAGCTTTGCTGCTGCAGCCGCACAGCATAACATGAGAATGATTTCAGTGGAAAGCAGTCAAAGTATGTATTCTTTGTACACCATCAATTTATTTTGTCACTTACAAATTGAATCTTGCATCAAAAATACAAAGTGCAAAAATGCCTCTCTCCTAAATTTTCACATCACGTACATTATATTAACAATATCTAATTAAAATAAGAAGTCTTTCTGTTAGTAGAGCATCACATTCCTGCTTAGAAAGAACAATGGTTTCGGGGTTGCTTTGAGCAGAGAGAGGTTGGGGCTGGGGCGAGAAAGCACTGCAGATTTTAGTATAATGTGTAGTGTTCAAAGAAATTTTATTTCATCATAAAGATTAGCAGGCTGTGTAATTCAATTTAAAGCTGGTTGGCAGTGTCCTGTCTATTACAAAGCCTTTTTTTTTTTTTAATCACCACGTGTTTTTTTTTTTTTTTTTTATGTTGTATGCGACTACAGAACATAGCAGACAGCAGGAATGATCTTTGGGTTTTGTGCTTGCCACCCCCCTTCCTCTTTTCAGTTCTGCATGTTGGGAAATGCGTGAGATTACCTTAAACTRAGCTACAAAATGGTATCTCAGTGGAATGCCATCCTGCATTTTTTTGGCTGATATAAAATGRTATTTTTTTTCATGGCCAGCCACTGAGAGTGAAGATCTGCTAAAAATGTTAGATTGGGGGCGGTTGAATCAGGCTTAAAACTCAAATGTTAGCATTTATTCACACTGTTGTGGACATTACTATGCTACAGAAAAGCAACATGCAGCACTTTATGTTAATGCAAGACTGGCAGACCTTTATCTGACAGTAATTGCCTATACTAGGGGGTTAATAAATGTTCCAAGAATTACTGACTTCTTTTTTTGTTAAAGAAAAAWAGGTTGTTGCCTCTTGCTGGCTATAACCAGCCAGCATAGCTTGTTAATTAACCCTCTCGTTGCAGTGGGCTGAAGCTGAGTATTTGAGCTCGGACAAATTCTGCATGCATTTTATGTACCGGGAACGGTGTGTCTTGGCACAAAAGGGCTGTGAAAGAAAGACCTGTGCAACTCTACCTCTCCCATCCGCCCCCGTCGCGCCTGTTAGAAGAGCTTGAAATCTTTATTGACTGTATTTCGGGAGTATATTGATTTCAGAGGATGGGTGTATGTGGGTACTCTGGTACCACTGGTGGGGAGAAGAGGAGGAGAACCCTTTCTCCCAGAGCTAAAGGAATTTGCGTTTTCTTTGTCCTGCTTTGTCATCCTGAGCATGACAGTGTGAATAAGGGTGCTCGCTCCGTAGGGTGGTTGCAAGACCCACAGGCAGCGTCTTCTCTTGGTGACCCTGGTGCCTCTTGGTGACCCTGGTGCACGGCTGGCAGGACCCGCTCTGCTGCCACGTCCTGTGGCGCCGGGCTGGTCTCAGCGTTTGGCTCACGTGCGGGCCGGTTCCTGGTGGCCCTTCCACAGCTTTGGGAACTGAATTTCTCAGGACTTGAGATCACGTCGAGGCTCAGGTCACTTCAGTGCCTCACTTCACTGAGCTGTGCTGGTCTCTCTTGTCTCGTCCTGCACCCCAGCTGTGAGGTGACGGTTACCAAACCCTCGCTTACTGTTGATGGTACATTTCGTAGAGAAGGAACAAAGGGGGACAGCACGACAGGGGACAGCAATGTAGGGAGGGAGGCAAGAAGACGCAACGCCAACACAGAAGAGAACAAAATAACATCAAACTGGGGGAGGGACGGAGGCTACAAAGAAGAGGGAGACAAATGAGAGCACAGGGATGTAAAGTAGTGGAGAATCACCTGCTTTTTCCAGAGCATCGTTTCTCCCCAAGTTAATAAAATTAAGAAATGAGAGCTTGGGAACACTCTATACTTTGAATTTCCTGTAACTTGATAAGTGAACCCTAAAGACCTCAGAATTATGTACATCTTTTCTAATGAACCAGAATCTTTAATATTACAGACTGGGCTGGGTATCAGGAGTGCAATAGCTCCTTTTCTCCTGAATGTTGCCATTAAATTTTTTTTGGTGTAACCAGCCAGCACGGAGAGTTTTAGTTTAAAGCAGCGCTGCAAATGATAAAAAATGACCCATACTTCCTTACTTTTACCTGAGCTGCTCCCTGTGCGTTACTCTTAAGGCCCCCCACTCCCTAAGCAGCGTTTGGCATTTGCCTTCACTACTGAGAGGTGAGCAGAAAAGCTGCAAGGCAAGGTGTCTCCTGAGCGTTGTGGGGAAGGAGTTCGTTCCTTCTGCTCTCCTCAGGCCCTGCTGCAAGCTTCGGTGGTTGCTGGGAATAAAATAATGTAGCTGTAGCCATACTTGTGGTCCTGAGAATAAAGGTCCCGGACTAAACATCCCCTCATAAAACCCCATGCGAAGTAATTCCCAGACTAGCAGTGTAGGGAAAGCATTCACCATTTGCAGTCTCCTGGTTGTAAATTATAATCCTGTGCCATAGCTGGGGTGTGAAAGGCGGGGAGGGATGGCCCGAGCAGGGGGGGCTGCGGCAGCCACCCGGGCTGCCCCGGGGACAGAGGGAGGGAAGAGCCGCTGAGCTGGTGGCTGACAGCCCTGGCTCTCTGTGTTAAAATGGGTCCTGGCATTTGAGGGAGTTACAGAGAGGATGTGTGTACAGTTATAGTGGAAGCAATATAGCCATTCATAAACAAATGCTTCCGTGAAGCCAGCTGTAAAAACAATGATGCTTGCCTTTGAGGTGAAAGGGCAAAACCTTAGCAAAAGGAGTATAAATAAGAAATAAATTGTTACCTTTGTGTAAGTGACTGAAATAGTTCTCTTAGTGCTTTGTCTTAATGCCCAGCTCTGATTAACTATAGTTGTCACTTTATTCAGCAAAACTTAAGGTCTGCATATCATGCCTTTTTACAGCAGTTTTTTCATTCCTTTTTTTTTTTTTTAAGTCTAGAAATAATGGCTAAAATGTGTAAGTCAAGAGAGACCCTACTCTGCAGAAAGCACACGAGATGAAAAATTGCAGATGCTGCATGCCCCAACAGTTAATGATAGCGTTTAATTAGAGAGAAATATTTATTCGTGTACCAGAATCCTCGGTGTACTTCTGTACAAAAAGGGAAACTGCAGATGCTGCATCGTACAGATTTTGCAGCACCTTGTGAAAATGTTACTGTAAATTCAAATGCACAGATACAAGTACCATAAATCTCACGTATCCATTTAACTTGGTGTAAAAACATTTCACTACCTTAGTAGGTTAGGTGTTTAATATTATCCTTACAAAGGAGCAGAGACGGCTGCAGCAAAGGGCCTAGGTACTTGTAGTAGCAAGGATAGGAAAAATAAGAGTTTCACCTGAATTCCATCACAAATAAAGCACTGAAACTCTCTATATTGCAGAATGGAGTTTACATTACATACATACACTATTTTTCATTTATCTGTTTTGTCCTTCCTTCTTTGGAAGGGCAGTTAGGAGGTATTTCAGCATGTAGGTTTGCCCACTGAAATTCAAGGAGCAGTGCCTTGGATTTTTAAAAAACTTCAGTCTGAACTGTCTTTCGTGAGGTCCTGGGATGTTGTAACATAAATAATTTGGTAATTGAAATTCTGCAAAGCCAGGAGAAGAGAGGAGGTGGTAGCAGGGGTGAGATTTGGAACTCAGAAATCACTGGCACCTATTTCCATAGTTATCGCTTTAGACCTTTTTCAGACTTAAAGCTTCCTTCTCTCTCTCTTTTTAGTGTTTGGGGTTACTATATGTGCTTAAACTTACAAGGAAGGTATCTGAGGCTATGTGCCATTCTGCTCAGGCAATTCTAGATGGCTAGGAAAAAAAATGCATAAGAGGAATTCAGTTCCTTGTAATAACRTGATACAGCTGGAGTGATTTGGTGTCTCCTTTAGTACCTAAGAAACCTCTCTGTGGGCTGGGTTACTAAAAGGAATTTCCTTACAGGGCTCAGGAGATTCCTGGTATCCAAGTTCATCTTGAAAGACTATAATGGAATGTTTAGGTTTATTTYGAATAATAAATTTAAACATGGGATTCAGAAAATAATGCTGGAAGTTCATAAGGACCTGCCTGAATATTTTTAGTTGACTGTAATTTCTGTTTGTGTTCTCTCTGTACTTTCTCATTAAAGATTTCAGGAAAGGACTGTGGAGGTAGTTCTGAAATACAGTACCTAGTTCTGCCAAATGGATATCGGGCTGCTTCTAGAAGTGGAGTTTAGTTCAGGTTTTAGATTTCTCCTCTTCAACTTAGAAAAGGAAGAAACAATTCCCAACAAACATCAGCATCGCCATCTGTTTAAGAACATCTTTGAATATCAAACTTGCTTCTTATACTTAAATATTTACAAGTAAAAGCACAAAACATGATCACAGGGTGAAATTTCAAAAGCAGCTAATTGCTTTAGCACACTGGAGAATGTTACATTCTCAGAGTTACTGAAAAGCTGATGTCCTGCTTTTAGAGCACAGTCCATACTTTTAAAATCTTTGGGATATTTAAAAAATATTTTGTCTCATGTCTTCTTTTTMCTTTCATTTTATTTTCCTTGTGATTATTCTTGCTGTCCCTGCTTATTATTTTTTCCCTTATCATAATGGGAATTTATCCATGTTACATTAGTATTGATAGTTAAGTCTGAGCCAATAATGTACTAAAAAATTATAGTTTTGAAAGGAAGGATTTCAGTTCCATGTATAAAAATGGAGAAGTTATGTAAAATATACTGTATTGTAGAAAGGAAATTAAAATAGTTATCAGAAGTTTCTTGTTTATGTATTTGAGATTTTTCTTCTCATMAGAAACACTCTGATCATTTTCCTGGGATACAGAAAAAAGGAGGCATTTGGAGGGACTTTTTCAGAAATATTGACTAGGTTTTACCCRGCTGCGAGATAGAGGGAGACGTCTGCCTACTGCTTTGTGCATTGTAAGCCTCAAAGACTTTCTTTTAAAAATGAGAAAACAGATGATGGAACAAGTTCAGAGAAGAGAGAAACAGGAGAATGTTTTTGGTGATTATATGTGTTTCCTGATTATTTGTTTATCTTAAGATAGTTAGGTAGATACTGGAAATATCCCGATAGAGATGTCTTTTTCAGACCTGTGGACAGAAAAGGAAGTTCTGCTGCTCACATAAAGGTCCCTGTCAATAAGGCAGAAAAATTTAGGGCAGAATCTAGATCTGGGTCTTGTATTCATAATTCTCATTTACTTCAGTAAGTTTACCTTCAGTAACTAGTGAAGAATTGCTATCCAGACTTGTTTTTCTTTTAAATGTCTGGAAAATCTTGTCCTTAGCATTCGCTGGCCTTTTGCAGTGTGAAAATATATGTACGTGAAAATACCAAGACATTGTCTGTGATAATTATGATTAGCTTAATTACTTTCTGTGTAATTGTTTCTCAAGATGACCTCCTTTTTGATGGCTTTTATTAATTTATTTTAGAAAAAAAAGACTTAATTGGAAATGTAAATTACGGAGACAAAGGGTATGTTAYGGGAAGTAGGTCCAGATCTGTTTGTGTCAGACAGTGACTGTTGGTTTTTATATTCTTAAGATTCATGGGGAAAAATCATTTAAATTGATACAATATGTGCGTGCACAAGGTAATATCAACAACCAATATATTATTTCAAAATCTGGTGAGTTTCTTTATAGAGGATTAGGTTATATAGTGTGGGGGGACTCCGAAAAGAAAATAGAATTGTGTATTGATGCCTTTAGAAATATTATTTGAGGGCAATAAAATGTTCCCTGAAATTCCCTCCTGAGTGGAGAAAATGGAGTTTGTTTGCAGTAATTGCATTTTCTAGCATTTGCTTTCACACTTTCCAATATGAGTTAAGCCAATTGGAACCTGTGATTTCGTTTTGCTTATTGGCAAAAGTACCATGTAAATTGATCTGTGATGCATTTATAGAGAATGCTTTGAAAATTTTGAAATAGAGATGGCTTTTTCTTATTAGATTTAGATAGTATTAGGGTTCATTTCTATATTTTAGCCTAATGTAATAGTAACCAAAAATGTTCCTTTTCAATTTAGTCTTAATCAAGTTCAAGGAGAACATTTCTACTTAGCCCCACTGGCACTGTAAAGGCAGAGTTTATGTTCCCATTCTCAGCCTTGGTATTCAGAGTTCAAGATCTGGGCCATTTCAAACCACACCGAGCTGAAATCAGTCTAAAACTTGTCAGCCCTGGTACATTAAGATCTTGATTGCAAGAGAAAATGTAAAATTCTGTTGGACAAAATATAACATTTCTATGTATTTGCAGTATACATGCACTATAGACCTTAAACTACAGGGGGTTAGATGCAAATCTCATTGTAAGTGTAAATATGGGGTAATTCTGTTTAAAGGAACACCTTTCAGCTCTCCCAGGCAAAAGATGTTCTTGCCTGAAGGCCTTGTATATTTTCCCAAGTGAATGCTATTTCACTTAAAGGATCTCTTTGAAAATGCACACAGAGCACCAAAGCAGTCATGGTAGTCCTTTATGTATTGCTTTGCTATGGGAAAGAGAAGAGTAGCAGGAACTACCATTTCTGCAAGAAGTATTTTTAAAAATGAAAGGGAAAAATAAGGCTATTGCAATTTCCAGGGAGGGTGGTGTTTTCAGAATTTGCTAAATTTAAAGGGAAACTTCATAACTGGCAGGTTTTTTTTATTTTAAGTTAGGTGATGTTTTTTTTTCTTGAAAACTCCATCTTTTAGGTTACATAATTGTAAGCCTGAAAAAAAAAAGCCTTTCCAGGGACTAGCAAGCAGAGAAATCTGTGCTCCTTCTGTTTCAAATTTCATAATTTTAAAGTCAGTTTGGGGGACTCTTTACACCTAAATTTGGCAGTGCTGTGAGCTGCAAAATCTGGAGGCTTTTTTGTTTTTGAGGTTAGACTAAACAAAAACTTCAGATTCTGTCGGTTTCAAAACAAATAAATGTCATGTATTAATTGATAAAACTTCAGTGAAGCTTTCCATGTTTCAAGAAAAAWTGTTTCAATAACAGTAGCCCGGTGAAATTCAAAACAGCTTTGAGATCAAAACCCAACACATGTCACGTCAGAGTAGAAGACATGGAACACTGAAGTGAAACAAAAGATTGTCGCTTATGTTGTGCTACATTTTTTTCTTTTAACAGAGAGGAGAAGGATATTAATCACAAACAGTTACATTAGAATAATGTTATGGTTGAGACATAAATACATAAAAGCAAGGAATTGTTACCAATGTCAAAGCATCATTAAATCAGACCCCTAGTTAACTAGGTTCTGCTATGTACAGTTCTTACTGCACTTGGCGATGTTGCGGCCCAGTGTTGTGCAAAATTCACTTTATTTACCTRTGGGAGAGAGAACGAGTGGACACGCTTGGTATTTGGTACTGCTGATTGTGCAGTACCAGACTTCTCCTAAGTGCCCGTAGGGGTTAAGTAGCACCTGTATCTGCGCTGCCTCGGAGAGGGCCGGGTTTGCTGCAATACCCTGGCACTACATAGCTGAGTTAGAGGTGCTGAGGCAAAATTCACTCAATACTTCCTTGCTTTCATGGGTTTATGACTCAACCTTGGCATTATTGTAACGTAGTTTTTTGTGTTTAATGTTTCTTAGACTTGGTTTTCCATTGCCAGCATGGAAGAAATCCTAATGCATGAGTTTCAGAGGAGAAGGTAGCAGTCTGAACCTGCTGTGTGGCTCGATCCGCAAGTGTGAGTATTAACGCTAGAGCTGTCAGGCCTTGTGAAAATTAATGAAGCCTGACGGTTACAGAGTGAAAGGTCAGAGGCAGAGCTTGCACTTACCTAACATTTCTGTTTTGTTGTGTCTAACAGCGTTTTCAACAAAGGGGAGCTTTAATGTACAAGCTTGAGATTTATCACAGGAATTCAAGGGTCTCAGCCTTTGCTTCTCCCTGTGCTGTGGTCTGATGTTTTCTTTGCATAAAGGCAAAACAGTTAAACTTTCATTCATCTACTCCTCTTGCTGTGATGCCCGTGTGTGTTTTGCCCGTATTTTTCTTTCTCCAAATCTTTTTTTGGAGGGGGGAAAAAAAGGCATCTGAACCGGTGATAGTTTAAAAAGCTGGTGGAATACTTTTCATCAAGAAGATTTTGAGAGATCTTGTACTTCAGCTCTTTGTACTTCTTTAGAAGCATGTTCCGGTTTTGTGCATGTTCTGTCTTTTATTTGCCTACTCTTTTGTTTTTAGCTATTTAATTCTGTAGATTTCTACAGACACAGAGAGGTAAATTGCATAGAAATACATGGGTTACGTTTTCAGCCAGTATGCTGGTTGACATCAGTTATAGCTATTCCACTGAGGACTTGTGAAGGCTGTTTGATTAAAACAGCCAGAATATTTTCACAGTCAGTTGGTCAGTCTCATCCTAGGAAAGATGTTTGTTTTTCCTACCCAGTTTTGGATCTCAGTACCTGCAGTTGATGGTTGGCATGAGAAGTCCAGCTTATCACTTGAAAACTCGAATCTGTGTAACTGTACTTACACAGTCTAACTCATTTGTTGCTGCCAAAGGAGAAATCAGAGCCTTTGAGATGTTCTGTCTTTCTTTTAAAAAACTGAGCGAGGCCTGCGTGTGTTGTGATTGTGCTGTAAATGCTGGGAAGAGAGAGTAACCATGGCCCTGAGATGGAGTGGGCTTTCCATCAGAAACCTCTATGAAGAGTTACAGGTTCTGCGGGTTGCCCTCGCCTGCTGCCCATCGGTGGGCAACTGATAGCAACCGGTGCTGCTGTGGGGACTGGAAGTCCATAGGAACRACAGAAAATCTGCTCCTTCAGTGTTTATCTCTGGAGGTATATGTGGTTGGTTATAGGTGAATGCTTCACGACCACTTTTGCATTTTTGAAGCATATATGATATACCATAMATAGGAGATGATTCACTTGCACAGGCATCTCACTTGTACAGATTTTCCCTCTTTTTGAAGGGACTACGATTTGTGCTTCAAAGTTTCTCAGTCCATTTCTCAACATATGGCCAAAGGGTCTATGAGGCTATGAAATGGGCATGAAAATGCTTCACGTTTCCTGGAAGTGTTGTGTGGTTTGAATAGTTAATGCATATTCAGAGCTTCACATCAAAAGCACTTGCGTAGCATTTGTGTGTAAATACAGGTTTCTACCACTATCGCATTATTTCTTATTCCCCTACTTCCCTGGTTTTGTAGGTAACAGTAGTAAAAAAATAATGTGATTTTCTATTTTTATAGGGACTCAGCAGTTAAAATTCATTGCCAGTCAGACTCCTTTTCATGTCTGGCAGCTCTACAGAACTTGGGTTGTGTGACTAAATTGTACTCGTATGAAGCATGCCATTAAAACGGGAGCAGTTGTTCAACAGATTAAGGACTCCTAGGATCAAGTACTTAAAGTGAACTTAAAAAAAAAAAAATAACCTGGAACACCTACTTACGCAGGTTGAAAAAAACCAACCACCCCCCAGCTTCCCCCTTCGTCCTGTGTAACAGCTGTATTAAAAGTCAGTCTGTTGCTCAGCTAACACTTTAAAGTGGTATAAGTGGTTGCAGCCACCAAAAGAAGTCCTGCTTACCAGCGTTCACAGAGCCTCATTCCGTTTTTGCTACATCGTTTTCAGCTGAATCAGTTCCCTGATCCACTGTCATCTGTGGCCACCAAATCCTTGTGTTGGCACGGAGGCGTGGTGGCACAGGAGTGGGGATGAACACCTGGGGGACAAAGGTACGTGGGACTGGAGCTTGAGGGTTGACGAAGTCTTCTGAGACTCCCAGATTAACATATTTACTGTAAACAATTCCGTTTTTACAAGTTATTCACAGTTAACTAACTTTGCTTTTATTTGAGCAAGAGTGATACTGACCTTTTGTCTTCCAGAAGAGGGCAACTTGTCTAATTGCAGTATTTTCTTGATCAATGATTACATTGTGCCCTTGCTTCTACTGTTGAGGGCGGATGTTGAAAAACACCTTAGCCAAAATAATATAAATATATATTGAAGATAACACACGCACATGCACACACGCACACCCTGTGTGTGTACATACACATATATATATATATACTCCAGTATAAGTGACTCGACTCCACAGACTTGGTGCCCTAATCATTTTTAGTAGCTGTAAATTTAGCCTTTTGATCTCACCTGTTAAACATTTAARTATTTTTAATTTAAACTCAGTTACTACCCTGGGAATTGATAATTGGGGTTTCTGAAGTGCTTGTCCCAGCAGACAGATCAAACTCTTTTCCTAGTTTGGAAAGTGATTCTTCTGTTTTCCAGATTCACAGTATAAATTAGAATGAATAATATTACTGATGCATGACGGAAAATTTAATAGTTAGGAAATTAGACTAATAAAGACCAAATGTAGCTAACAAAAATTTAGTGAAGGAAAATGAGGAAATGCCTTTCAACCTGTGTATTGTGCTCCAGCGTCTCTCTCTGTACAGACAGCACAGATGTAGATATGCAGAGATTAATCTGGTCAAGATGAAACTAAAATACCATAGAGCAGGAGGTTTTTGTGTGTGACTGTTCGTGCTTCCATATTAAACACAGAAGGTCAGCAGATTATAGACAAAGGGCAGGACTGCCAAAAGAAAACACCCAAAATATTTCATAAATTGTATCAGAGAGAATGAATGTTGTGCACTGCCACAGGGCCTTTCAGGAAGGGAAAACCTGAATGTGATGAATAAATAGCTAATCTGATTGCAGGTAATTTATTACTGTGATTAGTGCTATATAGTCTTTCCTCAGGGAAGAGGAAAGAAATGGATGAGACTTCCTTTTGCTGTGCTCCCCTTTGCTTGGGCCTGCATTTGATGTGTTTGCATTTTGATGAGCGGTGTTGCTCATCGCCAGCTCCCGAGCCAGCTCTGGAAAAGGAGGGCAAAATGTGACTGGTTATAAAGTCGGGGAACTAGGTGGGGARCCTGGTCAGACCTTGGTGCCCATCCTATGGTAAATAGCGAAGCATGTACAAACGTGGAGTGAAGCCCATCTCGTCTCACTGCTGGATGGGGGACCTGCGTCTGCAGCCATTACGTCCCCGG